>VUYV01000120.1:444735-611140 GCA_008711295.1 Anarhynchus alexandrinus
CCCTGGAGGTGTTCAAGGCCAGGCTGGACGTGGCCTTGGGCAACCTGGTCTAGTGGGAGGTGTCCCTGCCTATGGCAGGGGGGTTGGAACTCGATGATCTTCAAGGTCCTTTCCAACCTAAACCATTCTATGATTCTATGATTCTATGATTCCTTTGTGTATGGTCTGAGCTGTCAAGCAGGACACAGCATCTCTGCGAGCAGTGGGCACAGAGAGCTGCCACTGAGCATCACCGAGTGTAGGCAATAGCTACTCTGCCTCTGTCAGCTGGATGCCTCTGCAAGGGGGTTATGAAAAGTTTGTCATTCCCTACATTGTCTACATATGGTAGAACCCTCTATAAACAGAAAGCAATTAGGAAGGTAGTATCTAGAAAAGGTGTAAAAGACAAAAATCTCTGACTGGGTTTTACTGTAGTTTTAAGTAGAAATATCCCTGCGCACGGCTGTTGTGCCCAGATTTCCCCTAAGCAGGATTAGTTTGTGACCAGAGGGCAGCTCATCTGCGAGGCCAGGTAATCTATTTTGAAACTACATTTCTGAGGAGACCTCATTATGTTGCCAAATGACACTGAGCTGGCCTAACACACCAGTCTTCCAGGGCAGCCAGGCACCACTCTCAGCAGTCAGATGATTTTCCTGACATTGTCTTGAGAAGCATGAGCTCAGGGTCTAGTGACCCTTGAATGGGGGGCAGAGGGCAGAGGAAAGGAAGGAGAGGGATGGCATTTGTGGATGGAAATGGAACAGGATCTGTGCCAGGATGTCATGTTGCACTGGGGTAAATCCCTGGCCACCAGGGAGCCCTGGCTTGGTAGACTTTATTGGGATGATGTGACATGTCCCAGAAGACTTCACACAGAAAATTGAGGTGTGTTTCTATGAGCCTATTCTTTATTTTGACCACTATGCAGAAACTAATCACAGGCATGCAGCAGAAATGACTGCAGCGTGTAATAGGTGGTGAACACGAAGGAAGTGTTCCTGCAGAGAAGTCTGAAGCCAGGGATAAGGTCAGGCTGGGCACCTGGACCATGATAGCAGAGGGTAAGTCCCACTGCTTGCTGCTGCCTCGCCCTGACCCAAAGCCGTGGTGACGGAAAAGTGACTTTCTGCAGGAATCAGGCTTGGGCAAGGGGTGCTGGGGAGTGAGCCCCACTGACAGGACATCAGCATTTCTGTAGCCTGGAATGGTTTGGACATGATACAAATCGATGACAGGCACCATGGCTGTACTCCAACATGAAGGAGAAACAGTGGTGGGCATTGCTCTTACAGCAGTGTATCTCAAAGCAGTAGTTTTGTGGATATCTGAACATAGATTGTATGGTATTTTCCTCCTTGCAATGAACGACAGATCGTTTGACTAAAAATAAAACCCAAATTCAGCCCAGAGTGGATTCCTCCAGAATATTGCTTTTGGCCAAACTGCTCTGAATTGGACAACAACGTCTGGAAAAGCTTCTGTGTCCCTTGACTGGCTAGAGAAAAAATTGTGCTTGATCTTGGCAAACATCCCAGCTCTCTTCAAAGCGCAGAATGCTTCTCTCCTTTTTGACCTCGTTGCTGTTGGACTCAGAGTTTAGAAGCTCTCAGTTTATTGCAACAAACTGAAAATGGCTGGTAGCTGAGTTCAATACATGCAGGAATATGGTGGTTTATTCTTCCTCCCGAAGGCACAGAAGAGAGGCTTTGTCCAGCCAAGCATTGCCCACAAAAGGTATAAAGCAGAGCAGATTTCATCAGCTCCAGCTCACAGACACTGCCCTTCTTAGGGGGAAAAACATCATTCTGTACCACATAAATCTATATTTTGCTCTGTGGGTCAGGAGACCTGTCTGCCATGTACCTGACTGGGCTGCTGTAGGACCTGTCAGTAACAACATGCCACCTAATTTGCTCTTCTAAGGAACTCTGTTCCCCCAATTTGAAACACTGGAGTTAGTCATCATTACCTTATTAGCCCACTCTTCCATGACGTAGTATGCCAGTACATTTTTAACTACGACTGTAGTGCTTCATGGCATTTATTCCATTGAAAGGCAAAGGAGAAACATCTGTTTCGAAGGGAAGAGCAAGTATGAGTATAAAGTGCCTCCTCTATCCATGTGTGGTGAAGTCAGCTGCAGTGCTGTGGAGCTGGCCCTTGGGTTGGGCAGAGGGAAGCAAATCCTCCAGTCCATTTGTGGGGCACAGGAAAGGCAGATCCAGCCCCTTTGGGAACAGACACAAGCAGGGTGCCCGTCTTCCAACATGGCCTGGCAGGTGCTGAAGACAGATGGGCCAAGAGACTCTGCAGCTGACTCTGCAGTTACTCACTAGTGAGATTTGCCCGGTTTCCCACCCACCTCCTGCCTGTGTCCTGAGAAGTGCAAGAATTTGATTTTCTGGCTGTTTCCTAGCTGGCTCCCAGCCCAAGGGGGTGAATCACAGCACCACTGTCCTGCAGCCAGACTTGCCCTGAGCTGATCAGTCATCACCAATAGCATGTCCAGGAAGCAGGATGGCTCCTTCACTCCACCTCCTAGCATCCCTCAGACTTTGTGCTGGTATGGTCCCTGTATTGTTGCTGAATTAGTCAGGAAACCTGCGGAGGGCAATCCAAAGCACACGGGTGCTCCAAATTAGGCAGGCTTTTTACTGCATGCTAGGGAGTGTTGGCTCATACAAGTTGCGTGTCTACACCTAAATAAAGCGGAGAACCTTTTTCACATCAAAAAGACTACCCATTTTGTCTGAAACGGCCTCCCTTCCTCACCCCCCCACCACTACTTGCTCCTAGATCTGTATATCCACTTAGATATACAGGGTTTCAACTTTGTGGTTTTTTAATTTAAATTTGATTTTGAGAAAGAACGAGATGAGCTCCAAGTAACAGAATGTGATAGCTCTGGAATATTACACAGCATTAATCTCAGCAGTGAGTGGGAGCAAGACACTGAGGGATACGCAGCCTGAGAAAACCGGGGAGGCTCAGTAAGCAGCGAGAGCAGATAAAAGCAGGCAGCTCGGAAAGATTTGTGGAAGAGAAATGTCAGTATAAAGAAGGCAGACAGGAGAGAGACAACGCAGGCCACTTCCAGGGCAGACCTTTCAGTGAGTGCCAGCAGCTCTGTGCTGCTGGATGTGGAATTGTTTTATGAGTTTCATTTCCAGGCTCTTGGAAAACTATTGTCTAGTGCCTGACCTAACGGGAAGTGCAACTGCTCAACACAGGGAGCACATCCAAGAAAAAAACGAATAGCAAAAAATTAAATTCAGAGGTTGGCTTTTCCTATTTTTAGCTTGTCTGCAAGTTATCCGGAGATGCATGCAACTTATTTGGGAAGATTCAGTAAGCAGAGGGTGTTGCCAGTTCTTGCAGTGTAAAAAACCCAAATGTGCTGCATTTCTTGTGACAGATGATGAGCTGCAAAAGATACCTAAATAGGCAGCATCGTTAACGGAGGATGGTTTTAGATTAAATATTTTTCAAGTACAAGCTGAAGCACTTGGCTCCCTCATGTTAAAGAGAGACACACAGAGAGAGGAAGAGAGGCGGACAGAGACTCAGCGTGTGTATGGTTCTGTGGCTGGGGTCATAGGTTGTGTAACTGTTCAGAAATTAATGAACTGGGCTGCAGCTGGAAAGGTGCTTTGCATTTCCAAACCCTCCCATAAGAGGGACGCTGCACTCCACCATTTGCAAAGATCCCCACAGACCTGGTGGGGACTAGGCAGCAGCAGTCTTGCTGTTGAGGGTTTGCCTGTGTTACAGGCAGGCCGGGTGCGAACATTGCCCGAGACCGCCTCCCTTCCCAACCCCATTAAGCACAGCTCTGTTCTCTGGCCTGACCCACTAACAAGCTGCAGCCTGAGCTCTGCAAGAGCAATCCTGAAGCTTTCGCTGAGCTACCACCTCAGTTTGAGATCCAGGCCCTCCTGGAAGGGGAACAGTGCTTTAATCCCAGCCTGTGGCTGCCTAGGGTCTCTCCTCTGTGCCTTATTGTGCAGACATGAAGAACTCAATTTTGTTTTCCTCAGAACTGCTGTAGCTCAGTGACCCCCACTGAGTTGCTCCCGATGGAGAGCTAAAACTGTCCCTCACCAAATGCAGCTGTTCCTGATGCACATAGGCTCCTTCTTTCTTCTAGCTGCATTTACTGCTAAGGGCTTGTTAGCTCCCCACTACATTTTCTTTTTCCTGTTCAAACCAAGAATCAGGCCGAGGTGCCATTCCCTTCTGCGAGCTCTGGGAACGTCACAGTCCTGGAGGTAAAGTCTCACCAGGAGGTCATAGCCAAGGGATTTGCATTGCGTTTAGCCAGGAGGTTATTGTCAGCTGCGCTCAGGCACTAATTGCTGATGAGACTGTGTATATAACACACCTTGTTTCTAATAATGTAAACAAGTATTTTCCTGGCCTTGGCACTGGCAGCCAAAATGCGATTAAAATTCAGTGAGTTTCCTCCTCTCCCTGGTAGTGAGCATTCCCACCCTTCCAAAGAAGGCAGCTGCCCTTCCAGGGCTGTGACTTGAGCCGTAGCCTGGGTGATAAATTCTGTGAAGGAAGATGCGAAACTTCGGGAACAGCCTGTTTCCTCAGAAGGGCTGCGGAGCCTGTTGCTCGGAGTACCCCATTGCGTTGCTTCAGCAAGGAAAAGGCAGTGCTGCCCCACAATGGACAAAAGGGATGTGATATCCCAAGGTCTCTTTCAGCACCAGATTTCCAACTTCAAGGGAGGACAAGCTGGAAAAGAGGCAGGTATGTCTCTGCTGATCCTGCCTGCACCCTCTTGAAATGCCTTGAATCTGTGCATAAGGGTTTCTGTTGATCACCTGTGGGGTCAAGGAGGAATTGCTCAGCTCCTCGGTGCAGACCTTGGCTATGGGGGAGTTTGTTTCTCTGTTATTCCTGTCCTCCAGTGATGCAGAGGAGTGTGGCATCACCAAGTGACGGCATGTGGAGAGGCTGGGGTTGTGCTCCCAGCAGTGCGCCTGCTAATACCTGCAGGCTTTCGATGATGTGCAGGAGGAATTATATTTTCCAGCCTAGGTTGATGGAAACAACCACACAGCTTTTTCTTCTCCCTCCCTCCCTCCCTTCCTTCCTTGCTTCCTTCCTTCCTTCTTTCCTTCCTCCCTCCCATCCTCCCTTCCTCCCTTCCTGCCTGCCTCCCTTCTTTCCTTCCTTCCTTCCTCCCTTTTTCTTTCTTCTTCCTCCCTCCCTCCCTTCCTTCCTTCTTCCTTTCCTCCCTTCCTTCAGCATGGGGGTGTGTGTGTGTGTCTTTTTCTTCTTGTGGACACCTGGGAATTGCCATGAACAAGTCCCAGGGTGCCACAGAGGACCTGAACATGAGCGAGGCCCGTGGGGCTCCTCTGTGCATTTCCTGTGTGCAATGTGGGTTTGACTTTCACCAGACTTGGGAAGTGAGGCATGGAAGCCCCCATGTCCCCTTGCTGGTCTCTTGGCTGGTCTCAGCCGGCTGAGGGGTCCAAGCTCATATCCCAGGTGGATGCTAATGTATGCAGGAAGGCTTGCTCCTTTGGCAGATGTTCTGCACTTCACTACATCAGAGACTCAGCTGTCAGCAGAGAGGGCACCATGCATATTCAGGGCCTCCTTTAATGTCAGCCATTGCAGAAAGCGTCTGCCGCTTGGCAGTAACTGCTTGAAATGCTGGGCGGCTATCGGGAACACACCTCGGCACACTCTGTGCAAATGGAGGAGCTCCCTTGCAGGCCTTTGATTCTCAATCCATTTATTAGAAGGGCTGATTACTCTGGTCTCTACTCTGGGAGACTTTTCACTAGCAAGCTAGATGGTGAATTTACAGTCCACCAGGTGCAGCACACTTGCACCCTACGGGGCTAATGAACTTTAAGCTTTTCTTCTAGAAGGTGGCTTAATGCACTTCTTCCAAATTCCTTGCTCAGTAATTGCCAGTAAACCTCTTCCCACAGCCAGCACGCTGCAGCAAGTGCACGAGGACCTTAGTCTGGTTACTGTGCATTAGCTCCCTCAGGTACGGACATACAAAGGTGGTCAGAGTGATCAAAGGTGGTCATTAGTCTCTTCCATCTTATCCTATAAAGCTTCTAGTTAGAGCTGAGAAAACAGTAAATACCTAGCATGTAAGGGCCCAAGTGCTCTGCTAAAAGCAGTGAAATGGGAGTTTGTGCATGTGCAATAAATAGTTGATATAGTTGAAGTACCATATTTGTGATTTTTGTTTATTTACTCAGGCTTCCTGGCTTGTAATTTCACCTTTACCAAGTGCTGGAAGCCTGTGGTGTTGGAGTAAACGGTGCTAAGGAACCTGGAGCCTGTAGTCAATATATAAATCTAGATGCTGGTGGCATCTGATGGGTGAAGACTTTCTCAATCTTGCTGGAGGAGAATAACTGGAATCATTGTGGTGTTGCTCTTTCAGGATGCTCCAGACTTGAGCATATCAGAAACTATCAGAAGACAGTTACTGGAACCATCATAACATGTCCCTCACCCAGTGTGTCAGTGTTGCTGGAGCTTTCAGCTAAGACCTGGGCAAAAGCTGAGCTGCTTATGCCTGCCTGAGGTTACATTCATTTGTGGGTATTTTATTCCTCAGGTCTAGGAGGTTGAAGGGCTTCACTGTGTCACACTGATTTCTTTAGGATTCTGGCTAGTTATTGTGCTTCTCAAGATTACCAGGCTTGCTTTTCCAAGGCAGCGGTCAGCCATCAGTCAAGCTGTACCAGCCAAGAAGGACACAGATGTGTCTTGTAGAACATCATTTAAGGATAAGAGTATGTATAAAATGATACCCAGAGAAGTGTTTCACAACAGCAGGGTCAGCTCACATTAATCAGTATTCCTGGTGCAGTGCCTCACTGTAGGTTCAGTATGTGGGACACGTTTGCTATGCACCAGCTCTGGTGGTAGAGAAGGTGTCCAATCTTCAGCCATTGCACCAGTAAGAGGACTGTGAGAGTTTTGTTGCTAAGGGATGGCCTCAGCATGAGTTTTCGTTATGAATGCTGTGTATCTATCTGACACAGTGATCTGTACAGAGTGGTGACAGTCACAAGTCATCACCAGCTGTGGCTACCGTCACCAGCTGTGGCTACCAGAAGGTTGTCCGCCTCTGGCTCTGGAGCCGGGAGCTGGCCCTTGGCTTAGCAGGTACCTCCCTTCGGGGTCACAAGCGAGTCCTCAGCCAAGCATTAGCTGCCATTTCCACGCTGGGGTGATGGAGGAGGGTTACCATTGGTCCTACCTGGCATTAACTTGTGAAACCTCTCAAGTCTGCCAGCCTGTGGATTTGCTCCAGGCAGACTGCGCACCTCAGTGCTGTTCCCACTCCCCATCCAAGGTTTTGAGTTTAGTTAACAAATCCTCATCTCCCCTGGGTGGTAATCTGGAGTTAACACGGGCACCAGTGGTGCCACCCAGCTGAATGCACTGGGAACACTGACTGAATGTAGGTGACCATTCAGGAGAGCAACCTCCACTTCCAGGGGTCAGCAGGCTCGAAGCTCTAAAAGTCCCCGAGCATCTCCTGGTCAGCCGAGAAGTCTGTGTGCCATATAAATCAGACACTGTGTACAGCTGGAGGTGCTCAGGTTGGGCCTGTTAGACATCTGCTTCCTGTCCCTCAAGCTTCAGCACTGCTTTGCTGCTTGATGTGCCAATGTGCCCAGACCACGCCTAACATGGGACACCAGGACAGCAAAAACAGCACACAGGCATGGCTGCATCACCAGTTGTCAGCCCTGCTGGAGCCTGCAGCCAGGCTACAACAGCCCAGAAGTTACAGCCTCCACCCAGTCAACAGGACAGTTCAGGTCTTGTCTGATCTGGGCTGGCAGCGTTTGGACCCACAGCTCCCACGGCACGGGAGAAGGCAGTCAATCAGCAGGGTAAGGAGGGAAATTTGGGAGAAAGCACTCCCCTTTTGAAGCTAGCTGTCCTGCAAGGAGGAAGACAGGATTCACAAAGGGTCGGTGGTGTACAGAGTAAGGCCCTCGCAAGCAGCCTAGAGGGTGAAGCTTGGCAAATACAGAGTCCCTGGGTTGTGGACTACATATGCTTTTTTCTTTTTTGTAAGTCAGTGACTAAGATAAAGCTCTAAAACGCACAGTCACTGATACCACAGTAAAATTTCTGTGAAAGATTCAGAAAACCTGCATTTTACCAAACAAAGAAAACTGGCAATTTTGGGACCACCCAATATAACCCTGATGCTGGCTAAAACAGAGCTTGGTGCAGAACCAAGCTGAACCTGAACGCTGCAGCTCAGGCCATAGCGCCATACTGTGTAATCTTTCCTGCCTCTCTTCTTGCAAGCTATTTATACCACCCCCACTTCACGTAGGCTGCAGCTGCTGCTGTGCCTGAGTGTCTCGGGCTGAGTGAGCCGCTCTCTGGAGGATGCTTTCTTCTAGGAATCAGGACACAAAGGCTGTTGGAGCGTATTGTTCGGCATCTCCCAGTGAAATGGGAAATCGAGGACAGAGAGCAGGATGGAGGCAGGGCTTGCCACTGATCCCCGTTGCCCTTTGCGCAGAAAGGATGCTGAAACATCAGAACATGAGAAGAGCATTGATATATGCGTAGTGGGGAGTAGAATAAAAAGGAGGCAGAATCTACGTCTGCTTTTGCACTGCTTACAAAAAAGGTAACGTGCACTTCCTCCAAGATGGTGGGAAGTCCAGCTTTCCTGGAGCATGTGTCAGCCCTCAGGAGCACTCATTAGCTGTCTTATGACTGTCCCTGCTAAATTAGTGGGAAAAGACCTGATTTGACACTGAATACTTCTCAAAATGCATTATTTTCTCATCTTTGGCCAGAGCCTTTTAGGCATTTAGCTGCTGGGTGGGTAAGTACATTCGGTGCCTCATTTCCCAGATGAAGTGAGGCTTTTTGGGCAAAGAGCTGGCTTGCCATGTGTGCGCATAGCCACACCACAAGGCCATTTTGTTGCTATTCTCTGGGTGTTACAACAGTGTGGGCTTGTCCTGCACCTGGATTGACCCCTGGAGAACACCTCTGGTGTAGGCAAGTCTTGGCACAGGTCCCTTCTCTTTCAAACAAGAGTAAGATGCAGGGGTGGCCTTGCTCTCTAAGCGTAGCTAAGACTGCATCCCGAATAGTGCAGTATATCACACCCTGTGAAAATCCTATTAGAAATGTCTGCGAAGGCTGGATGCTGACAGAGCTGTCTCATGAGGATGGCTAAACTGCTGGGACAGTCAGTCCATCGTGTGCCAGAGCCCTATGTTACTATTGGCCTAATTTGGGCCTACAGCGAGAGAATGATTAAAAAACTGCAACCCACGATATGCAGCACTGAATGCTTGGTGGTGATAATGGCCAAGAATCACAAATTAAGTCCATTTTGGGGCCAGAAAAGGAAATAGTTGTGCAATAGCATCACTTCCTATTCAAATTCTCTACAGACGGGGAATCAAAGTCCAAGATAAGAATCACAGGGTGAGGCTGATACGCGCTGAGGTATGTTGGCCATGAGAGTTGTTTTGCGTCGTCTTGGTTGTGACCTATATGATCTGTGCCTCCTTTGCCCCGGCACTTCTGACAAGGCTGGGAGCTATGGGTCTAGGCTACTGTTGGACATCAACTTATGAATTCTCGTGGTGCATTTGTAAGCTACAGTGAGCTAAGTCCACGTTATTTCTGAACATGAAATCCACATAAGGATGTAGTATATTTTTATCTTACAGATTATCAGCATCACAGTTGTAGTGAATGCGCTTTAACTTCCCTGAGCATCTCTGTTATCACTCAGTCTCTATTTTTCAAACTATAATGTAACAAGAGACATCAGCAGCATAATACCTCAGGCTACTATTCACAGCAAAGGCATCTCAGCTGGGAATGGAAACCCGCTATGCTCTTTCCTCTTGTGCTTCTTAGGGCAAGTGTGGTGCTCTGCAGCCAGGATGGGAAAACTACCTTGCGAGTACATGTGGGTGAGATCCGGCTGGGAACTGCCAGACCAACTAACTTGCGCTCTGTCACCCTCCTTCAGCCTTTGTTTTGATGAAAACAGTGAGGGAGATGACAATGCAGGTTCTCAATAGGCACAATCCAACCTACCTAGTTCCTGGCTATTTCTGAAAGGGGCTCATGTCGCCTCCACTGCCTCCTCCGCAGTAAATAAACAACCCCAAAAGTAAAGGCCATGAGCATGGTGAGCTGGTCTGACTCACCCTGTAGCCTCACATTCACCAGACGTAATGCAACAGGAGCAAAGCAAATGCGGGGACAAGGTCTCCTGTTCAACAGCAGCTGCTGTTGGTTTGGGTCAGGCCTAAGATGAAGTTGCACCATAACCTGGCATCCAAGACATGTTTTGGTTAACCCTTTCTGTTGCTGAAGCTCAGCCTTGCAGTACGTGACCCTTCAGGTGAAGCCTCTAACCCAAAACAGATGATGAAGAACATGCCAGAGTTCTCTGACAGTAGAAGATGGAAACTGTACAAAGGTATGTTTGCATCTGCTGGTGGGCCCTCTCCGGCGCTTTTCATAAGCCAGAGGAGCTTGTGCCTACTCCCATTTTTATTTTTAATCTCTCAGACGCCAATGCTGGCTGACTCAGAGCATATCATGAAGCAATAGTTCGCAAACAGATGTGTTGTGATTTACTGCTTCATGTGGTGCTGCCACCCGTGCAACTTCTGTCCAGGGAGGCAGAGGCGGTGGGCAGGAGCACCTGCCCTGGAAACCTGGCTTCCTGCAGGATGGCCACCAGCGTGGGGAGGTACCACAGAAGCAGGGCAGTGGGATCATCAGGCGAGCAGGACTTATTCCCAAAGGACACGTGTGATGTGATTTTTTAGCCTAAGAGCATGTAGGTTGTGTGTCAGTGAAGGCAGTCGCTGGGTGCTTTGGTGATAGGACCTGCCCTGTAGGTTGCAGGGTTCCCGTTCCAGCACCTGGGAGTTTGTTACCCTGAGCGCTTGCTTGCAAGATTAAAAAGAAGAAAGACAGAAAAAAAAAGCCTTCTGGAAGGGACCCTTAAAAAAAAATAAATTGTTCAGTCAGAAGATTGCTGTTTTACTCCAGATAAAGAGCTATTTTTGCAAGGCAGTCGAAAGGGAAACAACTTGTTATGTTTTATGGCCTCTGTTGCCCCCTCCAGTCCTACATTAGTAGTCGGTGCTGTTTGGAAAACAACAATCCTGGGAAAACCTGCACTAATAATAATGTCTCAGGGTCATTATTTGATATACATCTGACGTGTTGGAAGTGAAAATTGGGGTCAGAGTTTCCTTTTCTGGCACTGCCAACTTTCTATCAGGAAAGCAAAATCTGTTTGTAGAGGAGACAGCTTTATAGGAGCTGAAGTGAACTCACAGAGGAACTTCAAGTCATCTCAAAACTTTCTGCCATAAATGTAAACTGCACCTGTAACCTGGCTGTCTGCAACCTGGGAGCACGGGCATGCATATGTGTAGAAAGAAATTACACTTAAAAAAATTGTACGCAAGTCCATTTTTCAATTTGGTGGCAAGCCCGAGGGCACACATGCTGATCAGATGTTTGTTCCTCGGCTGCACCAGCCGGAGGGAGCCCCAGCTTCACCTTGCAGAGGAGGGGGGCTCAGCTATGGAAACAAACAAAAGCACTGACCCCACACCTTTTAAAGCCACGTCACTGTGGGAATAACCAACAAATAATATCATTACCTTATTATGTCTTATGTCTAATTTTTTTCAAGCCAGATAGATGGGGCACCTTCAGTAATTCCATACTGGAATGTCACTTTCTTGGGGAGGCAATTTGAGAGGCAGAGAGGGAACCAAGAGCTAGTCACGCAACGCCAGTGTGGATGGGGGGAGCAGGCGGTAGAGATTCATACCTAGATGAAGCAGACAAGGGTAATGTCTCCTACAGAGGTGCCCGCCTCATGTAAGGACACAAAGGAAAAGAATTCAGCACAATGACGACACATTTCATCAACTCGTTAATGTCCAAAATGGGTTTTTACACTCAGTTCCTCCAAATAAGTTTTCTAAGGGAAGGCATATTTAGAAAGGCAAAAGCACTCTCTCTCTCGTACCTTCGGCAGCTTTGCTGTGCGCTCCTACCGTGCCTTACGGACTGCAGCCAAAAGATCGCGTCTGTCAGCCGTTGTACTCTGAAAATGTCTGGGCAAAAATGACAGTACGGTGATGTTCAGTGCTTGTCCGTCTCATGACTGGGTACGCAACAGGAGCCGGACAGAAGTGGGTACATCTTTTCAAAGGATTTATAAATTAAAAGGTACCGTTTTCTCTCTTTGAAATAATAATTAGGGAGACTAGGCGCTTGGGCTACAAAGGTGCTTTAAACTGGGAACTAGAAAGGCCAGGTTACCAAGGTGGTGGCAAACCAGCATATCAGGACCACACATCCCTGACATGGGGAAGAGCGAAGTCTGACCAACACTCACCCCACATACACCCTCCTTCCCAAAAAAGTTTGTGTTGCATCTCTTTTTGATTCTCTTTAGGTTTAACTTCACTGTCCCATCTCTTCAAGCCCACTTGCTGGCTTTGCAAGTCTGAGAAACTCCCACCCAGTTTCACATCATCAGCGACAAGAACCACGCAGGTCAAAAGTTGAATATTCACTGTCTTCCCTATTGTCCACGAGTAGGATTCTTACCAGCTAGTTTTTTTGTGATAATATAGATGCCTGTGGAAATGCAACACATTCTAGCGCAGCCCGCTGGTGGGATCAGAGAAGGTAGTTTGGAGAAGATGAGGTTAAACAGATGAAACGCTGGAGAAGTGTACTTGCGGAAAGCATATTTTAGCATACAAGGTTTTTAACTTGATGCTAGAGGAGAGAGAGGATGATTGCCAGATTGACGGTTAAGAAAAATGTAATTTTAACTGACAACTGAACAAACAAAGAATTAGCGAGGTAAATCTGGAACTCCGATATACCCAGGCTTATACTATCATTCCAGAGTAGAACAGTCTACTCAGGAAAAAACAGATTTTCAAGGAAAATTATAGCATTTTTAAAAATAGCCTTTGATGTTTAAAATGCATATAATTAATAACAAAAGTTTTCAGAGATACAGTTGGATTAGTTCTGCTTGGACTGGTTCTCTTGTTCCTGTGATTCTCTGTCAATCACGAAAGCAAAAAAAGAAATGAAGTAATACGTGGAGTAAAAATGGCTACCTCCACCAAAATTAGCGATGAACTTTAAGCAATTACTTGAATGATAAGTTTTCTTATTGTAAGCACTGCGGAGTCAGACCTTTTATCATGTGCAACAAGAGATTGTTGTTACACGCTAGCACGTGCTTAATACACCAAATGTTAATCGTTTTGAGTAGGATAAGCACACTGCAGAGTGAGGGAAGTTTCCTCTGAAACCTGCTGTTCCAGTCTTAGGGATGAGAAGTGTGTTTGATCCCTGCTGAAAGGCCGGAGATCTCAAGCTTGTGCGACTTGTCATTATAGCGATACAGTTGGAGTGCTTGACAATGCAATTTAATAACCATATTAAACTGGTGCAGGTACAGGCTGCTGGGTGGAGGGGAAGCCCTGTCTTCTCTTCTGCATGGTAGTGTTACTACTTGTGCAGTAAATCAGATGAAAGAACTACCTGAAGCCTTTACTAGGCTTTGCCCAAAGCTTAGTAAAACCCTGGAGCAAGGGGTTGGCTTAGTTTTCAGCTGGATCAGCC
Source organism: Anarhynchus alexandrinus (assembly GCA_008711295.1). Lineage (NCBI taxonomy): Eukaryota > Metazoa > Chordata > Aves > Charadriiformes > Charadriidae > Anarhynchus > Anarhynchus alexandrinus. Next base: position 458,404 of record VUYV01000120.1, read on the forward strand.
CCTGATTTATCTCACCACTCATCTGAACAACTATTATTTCTGACACAGGCTGGGGGAGCAAAAGCACACATAGATCCGTGTATCCACATGGAGACTGGGTCAGCCACAAAGTCCAGGAGCATCCCTCATGCAGGTGACACTGTCCCATTGGCACCAAGGGGAACACTTCCGTGGGACGGGCTGTTCACACTGGCATTGCTTGCTTCACTCCTGTGACTGAGATACCAGAGCAGTCTGAGAATGGATTGCAAAAGGCAGATCTTTCTGTTTATCGACTGAAACAGATATAAAAATATTCTTGGCCTTCTTACTAGATTAAAAAAATAAAAATTACAGCTGTAAAACCTAGTAACTTTATTTTTAAGCTGAAAACTATGTTTAAACAAGTGTTGCTGTTTAATTCATATGCTGCAAGGATTTCCACTTCTGCCTGAAAATTCCTGAATGTACAGACTTACAGCGATAATCCATTTTTAAAAATAGGTAGCTGAGGCTATTCCCAAGAGGTAGAAGCTTGCAGATTTACAGCGAAACTGATTCCAGTGTAAGAAAAATGAAACACATATTCAGGTTCATCTGATATACACAACAGTGGTGACAACTTCTCCACTAGTAAAAGATGACACAATTAGACTGCTAACCTTTCCACTTTGGGAGTTTATCAAGAAGGGCCAGGACTTTAAATTAAACAAGAAGAATCAAAGATAAATTCTGCTATCACAGAATTCTCCTATTCTCCATTTCCATCTGAAGCTCTCTTGAAAAAGACCACAAGTCTCAGATCTAGGTGCAAACTGCCTTGATAGAAAAGCTTTGATATTATAATAAAAGGTGAATAAATATTGTGAAGGAGCATGTCTGTGAGAGGTATTACAAATTTAAGTAACTGAACTGTGATAGCAGAAGGGCTCAGAAAGAATCGAATTACACAAATAAAGGTTTTGCAGTATCTTTTGGGACACCAGGTACCATATAGTGGGTGCTAAAAGACAGCAGGGCCAAAACATGCATTATGAGCTGGGACTAGAAAAGAGAACAGTTGGCAAATAGAAAAGAGGGGGGAAAGAACCCACCAAGGACAGTAGGAAGAAAACATGCAAAACAGGCACTTTAAAAGGGGAAGGAAAACTTTGATGTTTTCGCAGCGAGCAAGATGACACAATTTCTACTGGCTTTTAAATAGATTTGAAAACACTACCTATTATAGCCTTTTGGTCCGTTTTACAGAGAACATATGGTCTAAGCACTAAGCAGATATAATTTGAAAGTAGCCTCAGCCTAAAAGGCACATGAAATGCCAGGGGAAAAAAAAAGAGAGGCAAAAATGAAGTGCTGCCCCAAGTTTAAGTCTTCTGCCATTTGGAAACTCTCGCTGGAGCGCGCAGAGGCTGTGTCGCAGAGAGATCCTCCACGCATTCGAGGTGAGCAAGCTCTCTGCTGAGCGACAAAGAAAAACATTTGCCGTTATTTTTCTGAATCATCTCCTATCTTGTGCTAAGCACTTTAAAACCGCTTCTTGCGACGAATCAGGCAAATACCAAGGAGCACCCAGTCTAACAGGGGACCTGGAATTCTTCCCAGGCTCCATACAAGCCCAATGTTGTCAGTGAGCAGACATTAGACTACCCCAGCTCACACACCCCGAATATTCATTGCAACGAATGACTCTTCTCCTCGCATCTCAGATAAACCCTGGCAAGTATTTGTCTACTAAACATCGGCCCTATTACTACTGATATGGCAGTAATATGTAACCAGCCAACTTTTCCTTCAAGGGACACACAGTGCAGGAGATGTTGAGAAACAGCTACGAAGACAGGTAAGGAAAACTGAAGAATAGCGTGTAAATATTTAACACGATCTTCCCAAAGACTACCAAGGTATACGTAATTGTTCATGCATTACATAGAGGCAGCGTAATCTAGCTTCATCAAGAGGTGGAGTTGAAGGAATAAAAAAGCAGCGAAAATTTAAGGAAATCTGAAATCTAAGATAACAATATAGCAGCTTTTCTCTAAACTGGCCTCAGGGCATTTAATTTTGGTGTCGTTCATCTTTGAGGCCAGTCAGCCACAGGCCCCACATCATAAAAACATGCTCACAAGCCATCTATTTCCCCCCTGGATTCGCAACCAGGACACAGGAAAGGTTCCATTTAAAAATCATTTTATTATTAACATAATCTTCCCATTTAGCCAAGTGTGGGTCATGTATAAGGAATGTCGGTAAATATTCCATTTGAGGCTTCTTTTTACATATTTCCATTGATAAATAAACTCTGAATTCACATAAAAAAGTTAAACTTAAATAACTAATATATTTTTGTAACAGGCATACATTGGTAAAATATAAATATTCTTGTACTCAGCCTTTGCTCTAAATAGAGATAACAGTTAGCCACACATCACAGTTATTAACAACTAAAAACAAGAACTCAACTGATTTTCTGGCCTGGACCAAAATAGAGATGGAAACAGAAAATTCACATTTTGACTTTGGGCCAAAAGAGGTTGAGAGGCAGGAAGAGAACAGTTTTATTAACAGCCTTGTTAAAAATAGTCTGCTCTGCCACTGAATTTTAACTTATTCTACATTTGGTAGTTGATTCCATTATAATTTTATGTAACACTCAAGTATCACTAACAAAATATGGCACATCATCCATGAACAATGTAACGATGTTTTAAAACTACCAGGGCAAAAACGTAGGCGATATGAGTGATTTGGTTCTGGCTAGCCATTTTGTCCTCTCAGTCTAACATTAATATATTGCATCACGTCACTGTTTTGGCCACTTTCCCACAAAAGACTGGAGTTTGTTACCTGTAGCTCTAAAGTTTTTCAAACTAACCAGTTACCAGGTGGCCCGATACACCTGGGTTTCTGCACCCAGAAGTCAGACCAAAATCGGTCGATCAAGATGCCCTCTCAAAGGACTCTAGGAATGATGGTAAAAGGGACCACGGGACTGCTAGCTTCAAGCTCCAGCGCCGTCAGGAAGCATTCCGTTGCGGCATCATCATTGCCTTGAGCCTGCAGCACCTCTCCCAGGCCGTTCCACACCTCATGGGCCGTGGAGTTCACCTGGACGGCATCTCTGAGAATCTTCTCCGCCAAGCTATAGCGCCCGAGCTGGTGAAGTATCAGAGCCTGCAAGAAAACAAAGGGAAAATGGTTGAGATTGCCAGTAGGACTTGCCTGAAGCTCAAATGATAGGTCACAACAGTGAAATAAGCCTAGGTAGCTCTTGGGTTCAAGTAACACTTTGTTGTTGTTTTTTTTTTTTTTAAAGGAAAGAAACAACCTGAAGCAGGACCGGAACAGGCTACTCCACACCAACAAGAAGTCAAGTGGCTTTGGACAAGAAACAAAGACACTGAAACGCAAAAAGTGAGTTGAACAACAAAACCTCCACCCAACCACCAGAAATCACTAAGTACCTGACCTTCCACGTCTAAAGTCCCACTAACGTGTGCACCCTGAAGTGTCCGTATCCTGCCTGCACACCTCAGCACCCAGCTCCTGTCTTATAACATGTGAGAGCACACACATGGCACCGTTGGCTCTCAGGGATGGCAGTAACAGAACCGAGTTCAGCCCAACGGGCGACAGCCATGGTATTCGATTCAACCTGTGGAACAGGAAATGCACCAGGACTAATATTCCACCAGTACTGTATTACGGTCCAGCAGGTAAATAACTTCCCCAGGAGCTTCCTAGATACAAATTCTTCACCTTCCTCTGCGGAATGGGATCCAATTCAACACCACATGATCCAAGGGGATGTCCAAACCCACCAGGATATGGGCTGAATGAGGCAGTGGAAATCTCCATCCATCACATTTAGCTATGTTACTCTGCCAGAAAAGTCATGGAATGACCCAGTAAGAAAGCTTTATTCCAGGATTATAATAATCCTAATGATGTTATACATTTTTAACTTGTGATTACGTATTGCAAAATGCCTATGGACCACAAATCTTTGTTTTTCAGAGAGGCATCCTGATTACATGCTTACAGATTCCTTGTGACTTCTCCCCTCCCAGCCCCCACTTCTTGGACCATGATTTCTTTGATTTCTCGTTGTACATCTGTCCCTCAAATCCTTTTCAACCTAAGCGCCATGATTAGAAAGTACTGAAATTCTACGTAACCTCTGAATTATCCACCATACATTTCTGGAATTCTGCCCACCAGGCTGACTTTCAGCACGGGCAGACTAACTCCTTCCTACAGAGCAGACCATGCTCTGACGAACAATAGAAAGAGCACTGTATAGTATTGGCAAGTAAATAAATAAATGCAATGAAGGCTAATTTCCATCAGCCTAGCAGATGGTCTCACATAAAGGTGCTAGAGGGCTTTTCTGGTTTGGGATTTTTTTTGAGCTGTCAAGTGAGTCAGCATTTCCAGAGTGAGTGAACAGTACTTCCAATCCAAAAATCAGATATCTCACAGGGTTGGTGTTTTTTCCCTGCAGGAAAATGATTGTCAGTGACTGGTAGGTATCAGATGTGAAACTACAAAAAATGAAGCAAGGAGGTGGAATATATAAAGGTGGTTTAGCTGCATGCACCTAACCTTAGTAAAATTAAAGTGTTCTTAATTTTTGAGACAAGATTGTCTAATCAGTTTTCAAAAATTTTTCTTTTTTCTGTGCGGATTTGTATATTTTATACTAATTAAACATGTGAGTTCTTTGAATATTGGTAATACTTTTTTTCCTAAATATGCCAGACTATTTTCCCCAGTAGCTAAGGATACAAGCTGTTCTTTTCAAGACCAAAGGGAACAACCAAATTTTGGAGATATAAGCCTCTTGATGGGAACAGAAACATGTTATGTCACATCTGCCCGATTCTGTATGGAAAAAAAAGTGTAGCTGAGATTTTCAGTGATTGAACTAGAGCAAATACTAGCTGTTTGCCTGCTGTGATACTTTTCTAAGAATATAAGCTATTTAGCACTAGTGAAGGAACCACCCTTGCATGGGCAATCAGGTCGCATCCTGTACCCTTATGTTTTGAGGGCACAGCTTTTTAGAGGGAGAGTCTCCCAAAAGTCATTCTTTCACTGGTGTCTCAGGCTGGGATGGTATGAAGACTCCTGCCTTGGGTAGCAGCACTGCGGCAATGAGCTTTGCTTCCAAAGAACCAATGCAGAGAAAATTAGACGCATTTCATGCAGAGCATCAAAAGGACAGTGACATTTGGTCACTATAGCTGTGGGCTGAGCTCAAACAAGCAGTCTAGAGAAAGAAGACATAATACCCTCTGATTCATTAACTCTCTCAGAATGATGGTCAGATGTCATATATTGTCGAGTGTCCAGGTTGTAGATCTCCTTCTTGGATGACTTCATTAAAATTCTGAGGCACAGAACATTTCAAATTGTTTGTGGTCCTTGCCTGACTTTGCTCTATTAGGCATACACTACAGACCACAGGGAGAAGGAGCAGGCACGCCGATCACGCAGCAACATCCTTCAGTGACCTCGCACTATCTCCCATCCAAGAAAACTGACCTCCAGTTTACCAGCTGTCAGCATATACTTGCTCTCTGTACTAAATCCTTCAAGGAAAAAAAAACAAAAAACAAACAACCAAACAACCAAACCACTAAAAAAAAACCCAAAACCAAACCAAAACTCCTCTAAGATTTCCCAGAAATCAATACAAATTATCCTAGCCCTTCACTGGGTATTTTTCTTTGCTTCCTAACTGGAAACAAAATCTCGAAGCTACGAGTTCTGGCCTTTACCTATTTAGCAGCAGATGTCCAGACAACATTTATCTGCAGAATAATGTTAGCTCTCTTGCTTTATGGCTGGAGATGGGCTTGAACAACACATCAACTCTGCAGAAACACAGAGGGGCACCTAAGTGACATATGGCTCACACCTTCACACTTGGCATGTTATCCTCTTCATAAACAAGCACATAAACTTTTAAAAAAATAAATATGACAGGGATTTTTGAACCTGAATCAATTAGAAAAAACTGCCATATAATCATTTGAGTAAATAATAACAAATATTAGTAGGAAAGCACCCATTCTACAAAAGATGATGAAAACAGTAAGTTCCTAAGGAATTAACACAAATCTAAGGCAGTCTATTTGTTTTTTGTCCATTTTAAAATGCTGCAGTACTTGACAGAGGTGTTTAAGACAACTGCCGGCACCCTGCTAGGAGAAAGCAGGATCTTTCCTGCTATTGCATCTCTTTCACTAGCTTTTTCGCATGAAAGACCAATAAATTTATAACATTTGCTTCTAATACTGTTATAAAAGCCTCTAGCGTGTGTGGGCTTCTTCATTTTGCAACTCTGTACAGATTTTGTTTATTACTTCTCCCCATGTTTGGTTTGCTGAGAATTTGGGGGGTTCTTTTGGTTCTGTTTTTTTTTTTGGCAAACCACTGATCTCCCCTAAGTGTGTTAAGGCATCCAGCTTCTGTCTGTTCAGGATGCCTTTATGTTGTAAACTCTCTAAGCAAATCTTATTTCTCTTTTAGCCAGTTCTACATTGTAGAGGTTGATTTCATAACTCAAAAAACCTCCAAGACAGAACTCTAATCAGAAATGGCACAGGCAGAAAGTGAAGGGAATCTCTGAAGAAACAAAGAGACTTTTTTGTGCCATTATCACAAGAAGTGAAAGCAGTGCTTCATGTTTCCGATTCGTTGGTATTTATACCAGTCACTCTGAATAATCAACAGTACTGAGATTTGTGGAGTTCTGATGCTCTCTGCTTATGGAAAGGTCAACAGCCCTTTACAGTGCCCAGGCCATCATTGGGGCTCAGAGCTGGGTGTAACAGAGACTTTTCAATTTCAAGAGCCTACAGGGGCTGGCTTTCTAAAAACGAGTATTCCTGTCAGTACAAACGAGGTTCTACACAAGCGTNCCTTTCTAAAAACGAGTATTCCTGTGCGCTGCCTGCGACAGGGCAGTACTGCAGTCAGTACAAACGAGGTTCTACACAAGCGTCACATCACAACAGACCAAAACCCTCTAGGAATGAATAGAAAGGGGAGGGGGGGGAAGTGCTTCCAACTTTCTTCTCTGCGGCAGGTTATTTTCAAGATCTCGCTGACTCTTTCCTCATCCAGTCTGGAGTCACAAAGTCTCCCTCTAGTTGGTCAATGATTTTACATGTGTTTCCTCCCTCAATCATCACGCTTACACTTCATTTTACATTGCCCTACATAGAAAACTGTTATTCTTTGCTTATTTTGCCAAAGCATCTGCCCAAGGTTTGTTTTTATAATGCTCAGCCAAACAGGGCCCAACCCCTGACTGAAGGCCCTTGGCACTGTTGTCAAAACAGAAGTAATGTGTTATTTATTACTTAGTATCTCCTAGGTACCTACACAAATACAGCCCAGAAAAACAGCTATTGAGTCTGAAAAGACAGAAATATCTTAATGTACCATCCAAAACATTTGGCTGAATAACCTTAATTTATACTTATCTTGCATGCTTTAAGGAATGGGGATTATATCTTCTGTATTTTAGATACCGTCTTAGGACTAATCATGTTTGGTGTCTTAATTAGTGACACATCACAAGAATTACGAGAGTGATGATACAATTAGATAAGAAAAAGTTAAGAGGATATGATATAGAAAGCAGCAGGCTGATCATGAGATCTAGGATAACAGAAATACAGCAAAAGTCAGTAAAACAAAGTGGAAAATAACACAACAGTAATGCAACTTCTGCGGCGAGGTGGAAGCCCCTCAACCATGCAGCCTGGGAGAAGGACTTGGATGTATCAGGCAGCCACAGGATGACAGTGTGAAAAGGTGCCAGTGTGAAAGAGGAAAACTCAATTGACATCAGGAGAGGTTTCCAGTAGAGAGAAAGACAACAGAGACTTCAGCAGCTGTGCCGTACACAGCTGCAGTAGGGCCCCCTCCAGCACCTTGCATCTCCTCTACTCAACAAAGGTCATTCAAACTGGAACGGGCACAGAAAACCACTATTGAGACAATCAATAAAAAACTTAATTTACAGGGGGAGACGAACAGCCTTGGTTTATTTAACCTAGCAAATCAACAGCTGAGAGGAGATGAAGTTACTTGCTCTAAAAACAGTAGAGAGAACAGAATAGAGAAAAACTATTTTAGTTAGAGAATAATGTTGGCACAAGAATACATGTGTATAAATTGGCTGTGAGTAAGTTTACCAAAAAAAGGTGAAAACATTCCTGGCAATTGGAGCAGTGAAATTTTGGAACAGCCTTCTACTCGCAGTAGCAGGGTGCAAAACAGTGTTAAGACCGAGTCCTACAGGAACAGCTTGCACGTTCTGATGGTTATGAGGAGCAGACTTGTCTAGAGGGCCCAGGGAGCTTCCACTGCTCCTCTTCCAGTATCAGGTTCTCCCTCAACTGCATTGAGAGGAAAGAGAGTGGTAACATTTTTATGCCTATATAACTGATGCCTATAAACTTGATGCTTCTGTTGTAAGAACAACTTTCTCTCGAAAGAAAGTTCTCTTGTTGTAAGAAGAACTTTCCTTGGGTTACACTGAAGAAGCAGGTGCAGAGAAATGTCCAACTAATGAATACAAAGATTAAAAAGCAAAATTATGGTAGGTACCCAGGTTATTTCTGAAAGAAGAAAACTACTGTGACAAAATTAATGGATTCTGAAACCTTCAAATGCATGGGCTTTTTTTTTTTTTTTTTTAAAAAAAAAAAAGAATTGGTTTTTTTTTTTTTTTTTTTAATCCCCTTGCAATTCAACAAATTAAGGTTATTTGCTGACACAGAAAGATGCATAATGGAATTTTCAAATGCACGGAAGACAAGATGTTTAATCAGCATTCACTTAAACAGGACCTAAATCCTTACTCCACCTAGACAACTTTCGGTACGTCATTATATGTCTTTCTGTATCCTAGATAAACAAGATCTCTTTAAAGTTTGGTCTGTGGTGATGGTACAATAAAACTAATGATTAAAATCAATACCTTCCTTCAATAAGCCAGAATTATATTTTGATATCTATTGGACATGTCAAAATTATATTTTGGCATAGTTATTTTTCCCCTTGCAATTCAACAAATTAAGGTTATTTTTCATTACCTAAATGTAAGCGTTTTTAAAAAGGAAAACATTCAAATGAATTCTAATTTCCAAATGCAGCTTTACACAGTCCCCAAGTAAAACCTTCAGTTAGCAAATGCATCATTATTTATTCATAAAATATCACTAAGAATCTGAACAACGTGATACAACAAGCAATAGTATAACACTACAATTGCTTAAACAAGCAGGTAGTGTAGTCTTCGATGCAAAGGTCTCGTTTTTTTCTGCAAACGGGATTTCACTTTTTCCAAATTAACCTGTCATAATGATTAACCAAACAGTCAATGGAAAAGACACATCTGGAAAAATAAACATGGGACAGAAATGTCTTAAAAATTACTGAAGTAGCTAATTTCTGATTTTGAAAACATGACTAAAACTCGCCGTTTAGAGGAGTCTAGTAAGGTCACTTTTTTATTCGCTTTAGGGTAAATGAGAAGCTAACATTAAATTTTTTTTCCATGAAACTAATTTTTTAAAAATTAANTCTGCTTAAGAGAGCTGGAGGTTTTCTTAAGGTTTAACCGTCTGACAACTACTCCACTACTCCTGGAAAATAAACAGTTCTCAATCTCAACAGAAGCACCACTTGAGATTTTTACCTTTATTCATTTGATATCAACAATTTCATTTTCTCTAAGAAAAACATAGATTATAGGTGAGAGATGAACTGAAGTCTCTCATAACTGCAGAGAAGGAAACTGACAACTGGGAGAAATGGAGAGTAAGAGAAGAAAAAATGCGGCCAACCTAATGTGCAAAAAAGCATCAGAGCCGCTCACCATGTTTAAGAATCAGAGCCTGTTGACCTGCAAAAGACTCAACTATGGAGGATTTGAGTTCTACCAGATAAGATATTAATATTAATTTTTTCCTAGTAGGTCTATGACGTGACTTGTTTGCTAAAGAGCTTCTGAATTTGTATGATGCAGACCTTATTTAGCTAAAAAATACCCCTCAGAGCTAAAAGTTTCCCTTGCAAAAACAACAGCTGTAAGAAAACTTTACAAGCATATGAAAACAAAAACGGGACTGATTTTGCTTTTAATGATGAGAGCAGGGAGACAGAGAACAGTGGAAATACTACTTGCCTGGTTTGCTGATGACCTGCTGAAGCCCAATAAGCTAGCAGCTGCAAATGTATAATCAGATATAGAGCTATAAAGATGTGGAAAAGAATGATTATTTTTTTTTTAAGTTACAATAAAAGTCCGAAAGAACTCACTACATCCAACTCCTCAGTAATTTTCCCAGTTCACTATTTTTTTTTTTTTTTTTTCAAACAAATCCCAGCCTGGTTAAGAGAGAATCAACTTTCAACCCTGGTATGCAGAAAGACATGAGAGAAACATCCCATCTTATCTAAAAAACTTGAAAATCAAGGATTATGACCATAAAGTGTTACAAAACTTAATATGCAATGTATGCATTGCAAATCCATATGCACTGTAATTTTAGCATCACAAAACTGCCCCTTGTTACATGCTGCTTTTTCAGCCTATTTTGCATGTGTTAAGGTGGCTGCTATTTTCAAACAAATCTATCAAACTTGAAGGTTTTCCAGAGACTTGACAGTGTTATGCTATAATAACGAAACAGGAGTGTTAGCGAGGCAAAATGAGAAGAATTTGTCATGATATATGGAAAAATAAGTAAAATTCTGCAGCTGATATTTCCCATCTGTGACAAAAATACACATTTTAAATGTATTCTATAATCAATATTTTACACTTATGCAGAGTGAAATAGCACATTATTTATATACTATGCTCTTCTATTTTCTTTTTAGCTGATGAATTTGTGCTGAAACGTGTCCATCTAATGGAAGTATGACTTTGCACAAGAAGTCACTTATTAACTCCTTTCGAAGGCATATACCACGAACAGTTCCATGTTTAGTCATTTTAAGTAACTATTTTCTGCAAGTGCGAAAAACCTGTGACATGGTGCATCAGTTCGAAATAAGCCATTCCATCAGAAAAATGATGAATAAACATAGTTCTATGTCTGCAATGGCAGACACAGATGCATTTTAATGCAAGGATTTTGAAGGGTGTCCATATTATAGTATAAGGTTTAAAAACAACTGGATTGGCCGCCAACAGTTACAAGTAAAGATAATTTTCCATTAAAAAATACTTTAAAAAAAAATGAAAAAGAAATTGCAATGTATATGTAATTTGTTTCCAAAATGCAGAATACAAAACTAGTCGTTTTCTCCAATAATGCAATTCTTTTGAATAATAAAATGTGTGTTTCTTCAAATACGCTCAAAATAAAACTTCCTAGCAGCTCAGTATGGATTTTTTTTCTTAAAACGAAGACAACCAGCTAATATTGCTACAGCTGATCACTCACTAAACCAAACCAACTGATGAAGAAATATGAAGCTGCGCCTGCAGCCAACATTTTTGCTGACTGCCTGTGCCAAAGCATTGCCTGTTCTACGTGTCCCTTCCTGCCTTGTCCCCCTCACTTGCCCTCCTCCATCCCCAGCACACCCAGAAACTGAGCTGTGTGCTCTGTGTCACCGCTGAAGCAAACTCCCAACCCCGGTTTGTTATTTATTTACCCTCCCCCAGTGCTAACATACCCCCTATGGTATCCAATTGCTTCCCCTGCTGCAAAACACTTGTTGCTAGGAGAAGACCTACTGCTTGGCAACAGATTTTTAAAACAACAACTTTGGCTTTGTTACTCGCTGAACTCTACATTGCCGGCGTGAAATAACGAACGTGCGTGGTTGTCAGTGCATCTGTGTATTCATAACCCTCTTGAAAATGACTGACCCCTTCCAACAGGGATGTGCTTGCCTTTTAGTTCGTTACTGTTCACAGCCGATAACGTAGAAAGGTTCAAAATTGAAGTTTGTTTTTTAAAATTGCTGATCGCAGCCTTCCACCAAGATGGAAGCTCTTGGGTGACTTCTTTTCCTGTTAAGACAACATGATCTTGCAACAGTCGGCTGTAATTTTGATTTACGTTTTATGTGAATGTCATATCCGCTTGTAAAAACATGGCACAACTACCACGCTATATTGCGAGAACTGATTTGACTATAGGAAGCACACTGGAAACAAATAAAACAGCTTACTGATAGAGTGAAAAAGCTAGTGACTTCAGAGATTATCTAACTTTTTATCTCCATCTGAAAATTATACTGAAGGTCTTATTTCATATGCTGTATCTACAAACACAGTAAAAACACGATGATTCTTCCTTCAGAAGTCAGATGGCTACAGCTCTGGCAAGCACTGCATCAACATTGGTATCAGGGAATAATTAAATACAACCTTAGTCCTCAGATAATGAATGGCCAGACCTGAATTTGGCCTATTCGTCATCCGGTGCAAACGTTTTACATTTCCTCCCAGCTGTGATACCATGACACTGAAGAGCAGGTGATTCATCCCTCCATCCAGAAGGGCAGCAGCACTGTATCTCCTCTCCCCTCCCTCCCAGCACACATCACTGTTCCCACGAACGAGAAACGAGGATTTCCCAGATGTACAGCCTCCTTCAAGTACATACAGAACCACAGAATGGTCAGGGTTGGAAGGGACCTCTGGAGATCAGCTAGTCCAACCCCCCTGCCAGAGCAGGGTCACCTACAGCAGGTTGCACAGGACAGTGTCCTACAGCCGTCCCACACACCCACAATGAAACCAGGTGCTGAAGATCACAGCTACAGTCAGTAGTAGTATGAAATGGGCCCATAGTAATTTCCTTAATTCAGTATATTCTTGTATATTGTCATTCATACACTCACCCCATTTCCCCTACGTAGACGTTTTCTAGACACAAGTGCATGACCTAATTACATTATATCCACTACTGAAACCCTACCATTTTATCAGTCTGATCTGTGGCTGTATTTCCACATTGCCCGGTTTCGAAAGCAGGGCTAGGTTTACTACCGCATCATCATGCTACCTACTACCTACCTACTCCTCGGTTCTGTTTGCTACAGATGCCATTACTTTCCAAGTTTTGAGTCAAAGGGTCAGAAGTAAAGAAAATTGTATTTCTGTTACTCAGGATATAGGACTAACACAGAAGTGCTTTCAATAGCCAAAAGAGGAAAACCCCAAATCCTCCAAAAATAGTACAAGTGCAGAACAGGCTAGAGAAACAGAAAACCTCAGACCAACACTGGTGAAGCAATGAGCCTCAAAGTCATCCCACTGAGTCAATATTCAACCATTGGAGCAAAAGCTTGATTTTGCACAAGAACCGAGGATACTGGGAATCCAGTGTCCTCACTCCACTGCCTAAAGACTAGATTTCAGTTTAGTACATCTGAAGGTTCCTGGTTTTGAAAGCTTGTGCTCCATGCAAAATTATCACTAATGTCACAAAATTCATGTTCTTCTGTCCACCAGTCAACCGCTGACAGAATTAAAGAATAAAGAATAAGAAACAGCAAAGCAATGGCTTTTTAAGAAGCTGTTTTTCATTAATGACAGTTTTTCTATAAAAACACAGTGAACATACTGGTGGTTATATGGCTTTTGGAAATAGTAATTAGAAAAATTGATCAAATGCTCTAATGAGGAAATCAATCTAAAATCAGGGGAATAGCTTGTGTATCAAAGAAAAATCAGAGTTGCAGATCCAGTATAGGTTCTGTGGCTAAAATTTATAATTAATAGAACTGTCAGAGTTCAAACTGAGTGCTCTGGAGATCTTTAGCTAGATTGTCACTATATTGAAGGCCAGCACTTGCAGTCCATACTTGTACACACTCAATATTACAGAAACCAGCACGCACTTGTCTGAACTTTTGAGACTATGGAAAAGGCATCAAAAGTGAATGATACTCTTCTGAAGTACTTTTTTTGCATTTATGCATGTGCATTTCTCTCAAATATTCTGACAAATGCAGTATTAAATATTCAGAGTCAGAACTGCAGTATAAGATAAAAGATGACCAGTCCTTTCATTACTAAAATAAAACAGAAATGCAAAGATTAAAGCACATTATTCACATTTTTCTTCCTTTTGCCCTTAGCCAAAGAGACTTTTGCATATAGAAGTATGTACATACATAAGTTATAACTATGGCTAATGTCACTGTTTCAAAAGTGTTATGACACCACAGCAGCACATACTAGACTGGCATTGCAATAACCTCCCAGAAAAAGAGGTTATTTGTAATAAAGCATTAATAAATGTATTTTTTATAACATCCCCAGGAAACAGACCATTTCCCCTCCACCCCCAAAGCCGATGTGAACTGCCATCTGTTCCTTGGGCTCAACGCACTCCAGTGGGAAGAGCCATCTTCATGGCATTTTGCAAAAACCTCCTGGCATGAGAGGGAACGCACCCCCCTTCCTCCCCCCGAGATTCTTAAATGAAAGGCAGGAGTTGTAGGTACGCTGCTAACCTGTCCCTCTGGCAGGACAACTGCCAGCAGAGCCATCTCTAAGGGAATGCTATTTTCAGCATGAAAGGAAGCCAAACACCCTTCCCACCTATGCACCATCAGGTGGAGATCAGAAGAGCCAAACCCTCACCACTGGCTGGGAAAGGGCTTTCAGCACTTTCACAAAAATAAAACAAAACACTTCTTTGTGTACTGACTTCCCTTTCACAGAACCCGAAGAAGTTGAATGTACTGAAAACTAAGGAAAAAAGCTTTGGACAGTTAAAGAGAGAAACCCAAACAGCAGTAGTTTGGAGAAAACACAGTAAAAATAATTTGAAATAAAAGCTAAAAATAACATCAGTGTACCTCAACATATCAGCTTTTGCTACTACTGATCTGGAAGCAAACAGATCAATATAACTGAAGTATCACCCACCTTTTATAATTCAACTCCATATAAGCCTATCAGGTTCTCTCACAACTATTTTGTGGATCATTGTTAATTTTTTACTTAAAACTTGCCAAAAATAACGTATTTTCAGTTTAATTAACATCAGAACAGAAGAGCCTTCTTAGGCCACTCATTTCGCTCCCTTGTTGTTATCGTCACCCTCAGCACCGGATTTCTTGTTCCACATGATGTTTAGACTGTAAGTGCTAGAAATCCTCTTCAAATCATCTTCCCAAATTTTTCCTTAGACAGTTTGTTTACATTTGTTCCAGTGCCAATGTCACCTCATCTTATTTTGATTATGCTTATTTGTCTCATGTTTACATGGAGCGTATAGTATTATTAAACTTTCCTACTCCTCCCAGGAAACACCCCAGAGACTTTCCAGCGCTACAGTTCCATCACCTCAGTGCTCACCGTGCAGAAGGACAACACTGATGTGAAGCTACAGGCCAGTTTTGTCATCTGACCATGTGACCTGGGGATTACAAGAGAATCACAGGGCCAGCCTGGGAGGAAACCCCCAAGTGAAACCTATCCTTTAGTCCACACTGAGGCTACACTTGCCCTGTTGGCCAGCCTCAACTGGTTTTACTGGGCATGGCAGTCTCCATATTTCGGGAAAAGAAGCAACCATGGAGCATGAACACCACCACCTTCCATAAGGAAAGGAGAAATCTGTGGACTTACAAAATTAATGGTGAGACTACACTGTTGACAAGATGATGATGTTGATAACTGGGATAACATGATGTCTCGTGTTGGGCTTGGCCGGCTCATGAACAATGAAGATGTAGCTCTTGTAGAGTACTGGAGATGTAGCTCTGACCAACTAGTACACCAGCTCTTTGTCCTCCCCAGTCATTTCCATACTCAGTCTTGCTCTTGCATTTTATATTTGTGAAAGATATCATACTTCTTTTGTTGAAGGGTCTCCACATCTCACTTTTAATCCAACTGATGCCTTTCTTCTGCAACTGCTCTTCCCAAGTACAGGCAGTATATTAACTATCCTCCAATCTTAGGATTAGAATATTTATTCTACAATCTTAGTTAACTTAGGTTTCACTAAATATTACTGGACTAATGATTTGTTATTTCATCTACCAGTTCTTCCAGAATTNCTTTCAAACTTAACCATTCTATGATTCTATGATTCTATGTTGATAACTGGGATAACATGATGTCTCGTGTTGGGCTTGGCCGGCTCATGAACAATGAAGATGTAGCTCTTGTAGAGTACTGGAGATGTAGCTCTGACCAACTAGTACACCAGCTCTTTGTCCTCCCCAGTCATTTCCATACTCAGTCTTGCTCTTGCATTTTATATTTGTGAAAGATATCATACTTCTTTTGTTGAAGGGTCTCCACATCTCACTTTTAATCCAACTGATGCCTTTCTTCTGCAACTGCTCTTCCCAAGTACAGGCAGTATATTAACTATCCTCCAATCTTAGGATTAGAATATTTATTCTACAATCTTAGTTAACTTAGGTTTCACTAAATATTACTGGACTAATGATTTGTTATTTCATCTACCAGTTCTTCCAGAATTCTGGCCAACTCCCCCATACTCTTCCACCAGCAAGTACTTGACACCATTTCCGTACTCTCATTTCCACTACTAATTTTACCTTTGCCATTCATGATGAACATCACATTCCTGTTAAAGACTGAGGCAAAACACAAGTTTGATGTGGTTACGGACTTTTTATAATTGGTTATCCATCACTGCAGTAACTGACACAGCATGTTAAATCATATGCTGTGGTTGGTTTATGGCTCTTGAAATCCATTTTCCAAACTGTGTAAGTTAGCGCACAAGGTTGGAATCTGCAGAGAAAGTGTAATTCCAGATGCCATTTCTCCCTCAGTCCTTTCCTCTGATTTCCTCTGGTCAGCCGACAGGCAGCTGAAATAGATTTGAATGCTGCTTCCCAGGGCGTCAGAATCTTGTCCATCTGAGTCACTTTTCTAGTTCACTGGAGCACAGTTGGCAGTAGGAACACAAGAATGGCAGAAAAGACACTCCCACACAAAGCTAGGATTTGATCAGAAGAAGTAAACTGGGAAGTTAATGCTTACGGAGTGAAGAGCTGAAATGGAGAGTGGCAGCTTCCACTTTCAAGGATAAGAACTACAGCAACAGCGTGGGTTTGGTGGGGAAGGTGGGAATTCTGGAACTTATGGCAGCCGCCGCGTGTGGGGCGAGATACAAACATTTCCTACCAGCTATTGTGTTAAACATCCATGGATTTTATCTTCAGCAAAAATATTCAGATATAAATGTTACATTAAATCAAATGTAATGCACATGGCAGAAAGACTGCACCTACTAATAAAATATCCTGCAATTCTAAGAAGGTTAGGATTTGATTCTGCAGCAAATGAGATGACTTTGGATGCCCAGGCTAAAGCTACATCTTTTTTTTTTTTTTTTTTTCAACAGAGATCACCAGCTGCTCACATTATCATATCACAATTTTAAAGGAAATTAAGTTTGACGCGTCAATTACTTTAATAGATCTGACAGTGTTTCATACTGTTTTTGACTTTACATCAAGAACAGTTATTTCTGGCAACTGTAACCTACCAACTTCTGGGTAGGCATTCAATTAACATGACAAAGCATCATCACAGACTGCATTTATGTCATAGCATTTCATAGCACTCTGGTAAGTCTTCGGGTCTGTGACCCTCATATCACCACCTGTTCCGATGCCATTGTGGCTATCGCTTTTTCAAATGGTCATAAATTGAAAACCAGACAGAATCCCAAAGAAGTTATTGTCAGCTGTCAGCACAAACTGTAACAAGGACCATGAAAAAACTGGAAACTGAAATGTCTCTGCAGCTAATAGAGGTTCCTTTGTTCGTCCTTTGAACGTTTGTAACCACTTGACAACATCTACTTTAATTTATTATTTGCCTCGATTTAGAAAATAAATGGGTTTGTTTTTAAATGAGAGAATGTACTTTTAAAACTACGTCTTTATTTAAAATTACTTATTTTAAGGTAGGAAAAAACACTCACCAGCAGAGAAATTTTAATTCAGAAACCAAGGCAAAAGCAGTCCTTTCTTTCAGTAGGTCAGATCTCCTCTGATAGAAAGCAAGTATTTTTCCAAAGTGCCACCTAACACAAACTTTGTCCAAGTAGATTAAGAGCTCTGAAACCGTTTTCACACTGTGTATTGTACAGAAGAAATTTTGAATCTGCATGATTTATTATTGTTATTATTATTATTATTATTTTATCCCCATTTTACTGATTAGGTCTTTATAACACTCACAATTCACTATTTTGTCCAAATCTGTTATGCTGTCAACTCATACCACTAACTAACCTAACATAGAAGAATACACTATGTTATGTTCTGGAATCATTTTAAAAAGTTAACTTTTAACAGCTGTCTCCATGAACACTGACCATCATGAAGCCTTGTTTGGCTTTCTAATGACTGTGTCTTATATTCCTGCAGCAGCGAATTTATAAATGCTTACTCTCACGGGTACTTGCTGATAGCTAATAAAAATTTGAAAACATGAAAAAGCCTCAGTAGTCTTTCCTCTTGCTCTATTTTTGTAATACTTGCACAAGCCTTTTTCTTTTTTTTTTNCAGATGAAACTGGGTAAAGAATTTAAAAGTTATGAAGGGAAAGCTGACAAACACACACACAAGCAGACATGATATAGTAAGCCTGATTTCCTAAGGATATCAGCCTGAAACAGCAAGTCCAATGTGTGTGATATAAACAGTGTATCAGTAGTGGCTGAGGGAGATTGAACACACTGAGCTGCAACAAATCATTTCACCAGTATCGCTGATTAAAAGCACTAATCAATGAATTACAACCTGGAAAAAAATTGCACTCAAATGTTAATTTCAGATACATCCATAAAAGAAACATTAATAACTCAACCTCTGAAGTTTAGTTCCTGGGATAAGAGGGAAGCATTTAAAAACTTTGGGATTTTTCATCAAAGTATTTAGGAAAAAAAAATTGAAAGAATCAAATGTCTGCATCCTAATGGGCCTACTAAACCACGCTATATTGCTCAAGTGTTTTGGGTAGTGTCTTTCCTGGCAGTGCCTAGCTCTTACCAGTGTGAACAATATTCGTGTTTTCATATTTCTACCAAGTAAGCGCTTTGCTAATGAATTGCTTTGTTTGGTTCACCTGCGCAGTACTAAAAGACTGAAGATTCTTCCAGGTCAAATGCTTTATGTGAAGATATGTGGCTCCTGAGTATGTGCACTCCATTTTAACACATCTATGTTTTGCTAATACTTTTTTCCCCTTCAGTTCTACATCAGTTCTTAAGAAAGAAAATCTGTTTTTAAAAGCAACTTTAAATTCAACATAAGGGCTATTCCTTGAAAGCCAGCTTTCTTGAAGCGCGACAACAGCATCTATTGTAATGCAGGTTTTCTCAGATTTGTGTGAAAAAGCCAGATGTATATATATGTATAGCTATGTACAGAAGGGTTTTTTTCTTTTCCCAAGACTCTGACAAGCACATTTTAAAAAAATGCAAGTGCAAAACTACATTCAACCTCAACATCTGGACTTTAATAAATATTTACAACCATTCTGACAAGCTTCAAGGTATTAAACGGCCCTCTCTTGTTTACCTCCCACTAATCACAGAGTGGGAGCACAGAGTTATGGTTTGCCACATCTTACCAAACTGATCTCCTTCCCCAGAGGATATTACCCCTCTGCAGGAAAAGGCTGACCTGAGAAGTTTTACTCAGAATTATATTTATTGCATTGTTAATTATATGAACACACAAACAACATAACAGCAAAAGGAAATTTATGACATTATTTCTCCAATTCTGACTCATGCTACAGATGAGTAAATACGCAAGAGTTATATATGTGCTCACCAGTTCATGTTCCAGGCTATAATATCCTCCAACTTCCTCCAAGGACATAAAACAAGACTTAGTTCTTTTTTTGTTCAAACCCAGGTAGGAGTCTGATTTGTAGGATAGGAGGATGCATCAAAGCATAGACCTGAACAGAAGATCTGAGGAAAACTAACAGCCCATTATAATGAAAGCAGCAATCCTTCTTCCTTCAGATCTCCATGTCCACAGACTTCACATTTAGTGCTGGATGGAAGTTAGCTTTTCTTGAGTTTTGAACTTTCTACCAAGTAATAACGTAAGATAAGAAACAAAGATCTATGGAAGTAGTTTACCTTTATTACCTAATAAAAGTACATTACTACAACACAGTGCTAAGTTTAACTGAGCTCTCAAAACCAGATCAAAAAGAAATCATAGAAACAAAGTACTGATGCCACAGATGCTTCTGAAACAATCTGCTATCCAAACAGCTACCTCCTCCAACAACCATCTCAGCTGCAATGACTTGGGAAATATTACATTTACTGAGCAAATCCAAGACAACACTGACAAAATCTACCAGAAAGGAAGATAGTTGGGGGGAAAGGAAGATGTAGGTAAACGAACTGATTTATTATTTAAAAGTATTGAAAGTTCTGTAGTGAATCTGAGACCAGGGCCTCATTTTACTTGGCTGAGCTGAAATGGCTATTAAAGAGCTGCCACACATCCCTTCACTTAAACTGCATGCAAAGGAAATAACTATCAAAAAGACAGTTTTCTGATAAATGATAGAACTGTTTTAATCATCTACATTTTAATAGGAGGACCACCAGTGACAGTACTAAATTTAAATATCATAAGGGAAAACCCTTCTAAAGTCTGACAATCATTTGCAAGTCAAAACCCACAAAAGACACCCCACAGGCTCCCTTCAGCAGGGAGCGGGAATATTGATGCTACTGCCTTAACAAGATTGACTGATACACTGGAGATCCCTGTGGGGAAAATGATTTTCTTCAGAGTACAAATGCACTGGAAAGAATAAGCACAGGAATTAAATGAGAGTCCCATGAATGCAATGCTCAGAACAAGAAATCAGAAGGCTTATATTGTGCATAAAGCTAGGTAAGTCACAGCATCTATGCCTCAGTTTCCCATTTCTTGACTGGGAATAAATAATACTACATACTTCAGGGCAAAAAGTATTTGAAACAACATGTTGACCACTCAAAGTTGTTACAAAAACAAATACTATAACCTTTTTTATATACCTAGACTTTACACTTAGAAAAAGAGTAACAGAGATTTCAGTCATTGTCCTACTATCTGCCATACCATCTTAGTTGCCATACTATCTGCAGCCACTCAACTCAGCCAGTTACATTTTTATTCCTCTAAACTTGTTCAGATGCTTACATATTCATGCTTAAAAATATAAAGAGCTGAAACTGAAAATGCAGCTACGCGATCAAATATCAAATACTGCATTCAAGATTTAAATTAGCTATTGGTTCAACAATGTAAAGATTTATCGTGCATAGGTAAAAAAATGACTGGAACTAACGGTATATTTTTCAAATGCCAAGAGTTGTTTGTAAATTCAGTGTTTTAAGAAAACATACAGACCTGATTTGTACATATGTCGTTAACTGTTGAAACTAAAAAGCTCTTATATTTTTGCTCATTTTAAAGTCCACGTATATTAATAGCAGAATTAAAAAGGTGCAGATCAACACTGCACTGTTGATTGAAAAAGCAATGAAAGCCCATAATAGCTTTCTGTTTTCAAGTTTAGTATTACTGTCTCATTCATGATGTATTTTTCCACTTGTATCAGTTTAGCCAAGTGGCTTACCATTACAGAAGTGGCATTAAAAGTGTTAAAAACTCTAAATTTGCATTCGCTATGTTTCATGTACAGTGAACTTGGATTAAACACACAGTGGGCATGTTTACTTGCAGACGGCAAAGTACAGGAAAGAGTCTAGTTTTAGAAAACATTGATCCTTGTGCTTTTACACATAGGTAACTGGCTCAAGCAAATAAACTGTACAACATCGCCTCTGATGCAGGTGTATCCAGCCCCCAGGTTAAACACGGTCAGCCTCCTACAGCTTCAGTGAGCCTGCAGTGTTCACCAGACTTTTCAATCATTACCCAATTAAGCCAACAGAAATTGAAACTCAGACCATTGTTTCCCAATGCCAAATGTACAGCATCAATACCAGTTTACCAAGACACTGGCTCGTAACTTTAGTGTTGACATTAATATTACATCATGTCATAGCAACAGCATGAAAAGATCCTTTATGATCATTAAAAAATCAGATTAAAAAGTCATCCAGACTTTCAAAGTAAAAGTAAAGGAATTTTCTTTTCCAAGCTAATATAAAACCAAAACCAGAGATATCATGCCGGGGGGCGGAGGGGGGAATCGTAGAACTAATTTGCCTGGATTTCAGTAAAGTTTTAATATAGCTGAATATAGGAAAACAAATCAAACTAGAGACAGCATAGAGCAGCACAAGAAGATAAAAATGAGTTAAGAACTAGTTTCCCCCACTCCATCCATCCAATAGGGATGGATGATGGTGAATAGACTTCAAGGTTTGGCCTCAGGCCATATCTTAATTTAATTTATGGTCTCAGCCCACAGGTATCAAGAGTGGTGATGAAATTTGATGGCAATGAAGTTATAGTACGGAAGCAGGTCATCCAAAGGCTTTTAGTAAAGAGGTCCTGCAGTCCACAGCTTTGGCCACAATGGTTTTACTTGAAAGACCATTCTCATCTCCTGTTCCCTAACTCTAGTTACAGAAGATAGCCGTGAGTTCTAATCTGAGAAAACACTGGCCTTTTTTAGTGAGATGCAGTACACGAGGTGGCCAAACAGCACGTCTCTCCCCTACTGAGAAATAAAGAGATGGCAGCTTTCTGAAGAACAGTAGCTGCACGTAACTTTCTTCACACCTCTTGTTGCTACTCGTTGAAAAAACACGCTCTAATATGAAGAATAATGGAAAAATAACCATAAAAACTTAGAAAGGAACACAGTTTTCAGCGTCAGACAAAATACACTTCAGATTTTCCCACAAATTAAAGCTCACTGAAATAACTGCTTTCTCTGTTAGATTGATCATCTACATTAAAAAAATATCCTGATGTAAAAAGATAACCTGGCACTAACCTTAAAGGCCAATTCTTTAACTCCATCTAAAACCAGTTAGCTACCAGAAAACACAGTCTATGTTTAAAGAAAACTAATCTTGGAGAAATTATATTAAGCTCTTCATACACAGTAAGTTGGCTGAATCCTTCCGAAGTGCAAGGTTCAACTCATCTTTAAACTGTAGAGCCATGAGCAGGGGAAGGACTGGTAAGTACAATACTGGCTAGCAGGGAAGTAAGGCTTCAGTAAATGGAAAAAGAGGTCTTCAAATAAAATTTAAAATGAGATGAGTTGGAGAGATAAAAAGACATAAAAAGACTGTTCCAGACTGGGGATTTGCAGAAAAAACTCAGTACCAGAGTAGACAACTTATCTGGGGAATGCAGCTGTCTGACATAAGCCCGGCAAAAGCAAGCATTAAAATCATTTCCTGAGGGACAGTTGCTTCCAGATATCTAGTTTTGCAGTAAGGTAGGCCACTTTCTGCTTGATGAGGATAAGATAAAGCACGGTTTTTAAGAACAACTTGTTTATAGTGCCTAGTTAGAAAAAGGGAATCGTAATTGATTAGGTAGCTTCTGGTCCTCTCAATAGCAGTCTGTTGTCTTGGGAAATGGCTTATGCCAAGGCAAGTCAAGCTCCCCTGTGACAGATGTAAAGCAAACAGCAAAAGGTAATTTCATCAGCGCACTAGAAATGCACCTGAGAACTGCAAGAGATTTATAGCAAAATACATGCACTGATAAATCCTGGGCAACTTTATAACAGGACATTACGACATGCGAGACTGATAAGAGGTAGGTCTCAGACACTGGGCGACAGGGCTGCAAGTTTCTCACACACACATTTACTAGCAACCACAACTAAACCACATCGGACAGTCTGTCTCACTCAGACTGCTGTTGATGGTAGCATTTAGTTATATTTCACCGGTATGCAAAGTTATGCAGCACAAGAAAAGAAAGAAAGAAAAAAAAAAAGACAACACATGTAGATGACTTCACATCTCAAATGTTTTCTTGTAGTTAATGACTTCTCACCTACAGAATTCTACAACAGAACCTTTCTTGGGAAAAGGAAAATAAAATCCCTTTCGTTCGTTTAAAGTTGAGGATGACTGTTCTCTCCAGCCTTTTTCATGTTCTTTACACTTACCCCAAAATAAATCCTTAAAAATATTTCTTTATTAATTATATGAAATTCAATTATAAATGATTAGATGCCAGATGTTGCCTACAAGCAAAAGCCCTTAGAGACTACAGGAAAGACAGCCATGCATACCAGGTGCCACATAGCTTTGATTGCTGTGTAAGTTCTCAGCTCCAGCTATAAAGTAATACTTTAATAAATTCAATGAGCACAAAAATGCCCAGGGAAGCAAAGTAATCATAATTAGCCCAGTGCATACTTCAGCAGAATGACCTAATTTAAAAAGTGTTTTGCAAAGCAATTCTCATATTGAAAGGCAATTACATAGAGCAAAATAAAAATTTTGTTTTTGAGATCCATGCAAAAAAGCACCAGCAAGTATCCATGAAAAGGGATGCAAGAGACTATAGAGGATAGTAGGGAATAGCACACATTTTCAGTTTCTTCCAGTCCTTCTCTCTTTTCCATTTTATTCTTTTTTTAAACAAGGAGAACTTAAATATCAAGAGCAACTATTAGCACTTTACTGACACAAGGCCTCCTGGCCATATCCTGAATTACTGGGACTAAAACTACTGACATTTTCATTCTCTTATATTAGTCTTGCTTGTTAGTATTTTTCCACTAGTAAAAATCTGTATGTTTTTTTCCCCTCCATCCTCATTTAGGTGGCCAGTTACCCAGCAGAAGTCATGGAGGAAAAGGCAAAGATTACTCTGGATATCAACAAAACCCAAGTGACAACAACTTTAACGTAGTCAGCCCACTAGAGGGTAAAATGCATAAGGAGAAGGATGGACTCTGGAAAGACTTTTAATAGGAACTGCCCTTTCTAACACATACAGAAAAAGCCTGAAAAAGTAAATTTTTCATTATGCTGTGATCAGACGCTTTTACTAGATCGCTGATCTGTGAAACAAGGAGATACTTTCCATGTAAACAGCTGTAAGAGAGTCATAAATATTTTGTGTTCTTTAAATAATACTAGATACATCTTTGTCTATAGAAGCCTCAATGCAGGTCATTAAGGTATACTTGAACCTCCCATGAGAAAACCATCAAGAGAGAGCCAGAAGCCCAAAAACTTAATTTGTGAAGATCCCAACTGAGGCTTTTCAGTTGCATTGTTTTGCCACTGACACTTCTGTATGGACATTCCCCCAACCATACTGCATAAGCAGGTTGCTTGAGGAGCATGACTGGAAATATTTTGGAATCAACTGGCCATTCTTGCAGTTGCGTTGTATCTGCATGCTTAAAACAAACAAACAAAAAATCATTAAAAAGTTCAAGTATTAAAAAACCAGCCAAATCAAGCATATAAAAATATCAGACTGGCAACAATAAAAAGTGCATCATTATTAACTAGCTATCCCAGAATGGGCCATTTTATGGAACTGCAGGGTACTGCAATGCCTCCAAAACAATGAGCAGTTGATAACAACTAGGTTGCACAGCGCGTGGTTTGGCAGCACCTCACTTTTACAGTGCAAAGACAGTAAGATGCATCCAAAATATTATAGCAAGTTTGTAGCAGAGAGTATATGTATACATACGTATATGCGTATATTATACATGCATGTATGTAAGACGAATGAATACAGTTGAGAAAGGTATTAATCTTTTGTACCTTCCTTCAATGGTTGCTATGGGTAATGTACCACGGAAATGAGGGAAGAACGAACAAAATCTGTGCTTTATAGATTTTTACCACCGGTAAAAATAAGGAAAGTCTTGCATAATAGGAAGACTGTAACAAGATTTTGTCCACAAACAAGTGTTCCCATCATGTTGTCTAACAGAAATCATTACCTCTGTCTACACAGCTTGTCTTGGTTGCATTCCTAGAACCACAGGATGGCTGAAGTAGGAAGGGATCTCTGGAGATTGTCTACATCCAAACTTGAAGTAGAGTCACCTAGAGTGGGTGGCTAAGGGCTGTGTGCTATCAGATCTTGAATACCTCCAGGGAAGCGAGACTCCACAACCTCTCTGGGCAAGTGGATGTATCTTACCCATGTATCTGAAATACTGTTACCGTTGCACAAACGGTATGCAATCGTACTCTTGTTCCCCAGCTCTTTGCCTGTCAATTACTTGAAATGGACAGTGTAGGGCAGGGAAACCCTCCTTACATGCTTTGCTATGATGTCTAGCAAAGCCAAAGCCCTAATCCAGACTGGGCCATTGTGATCGTTGGGTTTTACTCCTTGGACTTGAAATGATACTTGGTTGCTACTTACCAAATTACGATATTTAATCCGTACCTGCTGTATGTCAAACAAATTGATAATAGCTCAGTTTTGATAACAGAACATGGTTCAAAGCCTTTATGCTATAAAACATGAATTAAAGTTTGAGATGAACGCTACTTGTATTTTGAAAATTGAAAACAAAGATTCTTAAAACTTTCCAAGCAAAGAGAAGCAACTTTGGAGTAATACTGCACACTATAGGCTGACCTGCTGCAACAGCGAATTGTGATGAATTATCTGATGGGTGGAATTTTATCAGTTCCACACAATACAATAAAAACACTGGAATGATTCGTGACCTGCCAAATAAAGAGGAGTAACCCTAGCCAAAGCATCCCTTCCTTCTGCCAGCATCTACCACTAATTAATTTTCCATTTTTTAAAATGGGAACAAATAGAAGTGATAAAATGGTTTCTGGCAAGCTGAGCCAGAATTGATAAACTGTGGAAAAATCTATTACACAGATAACATGAAAACAGATGAAAACAGAAAGTTAAAGCAGAGCATACCAGGCAAAAATCCCTACTTAAAAAAAAAAAAAAAAAAGGAAATGAAAAAAAGCACTTTTCAATTCTCAAACTCTCTTTCAAATAGACATCTCAGGAGAGTTAATTAAAAAAATAGATCTAAAAAACACTTAACACTTGCTACTAAATTCCCAATAAATACTATACCCCAATGGCTCAGATCCTCCATATTCTCAAGTTTCCTCCAACAGTGCATGTTGCACAAAATCAGATTATCTTTGCATCTTAAGATATTCACAGATTGTCTAAACCAAACAAATAATTTAAGCCCAGTTGCAGTATTCCTCTTGTAATGGTTGTCAGCTGAGGACAGCACAGACAAGTTGAAACTTGTTAAGTCCTTACAGAGTTCACTCTCAGGTGGTGAAAAGCCAGTGGGGTGGCAAAAGAGTGGAGATATTTTCTTGTTGAAAGATCTGTTCCTGCTACAGCTGCTTTAAGCCATTTGGAGTGAATACAGGGTGATGGGAAAAGAAAGTATTTTCTGAAGCAGGACCTATGTTTCATTAGCACCCAGATACCACTTTCAGGACAACAGTTCTCAGGGGACCAGCACAGACAGTCCTGCCTGAGTAAATGGGAGGTCACAGTTTGAAGTTATAAACAAAAGTAGAGCAGTAAGTTCTTATAGTCACTTTCTGTTTCCAAAAGAGCAACTAAATTCTAGTTTCAACTCAAATTTGTAGCAATTATTGTTGTCAAATACTGATCAAAAATTGATCTGCTTTAAAAGAGCACTGTAAAACTCAGATGAAGCATCCAGGAATTAAGAAATTCTACCAATCTTCCTCCAATGGTAATCTTTAAGATATGAATCAGTATGAAATGGTTAACTGCTGTACTTGAGCTCAATAACACTACAAATAAAAGGAGATAATTTTGAAACAAACAGGGAAAAAAAAAACCTTTATTATTCACCTTGACTCACACTTTCCTGTATTTCAAAAGCTGACTATGCAAGTCGGTGTTATGTACTTTTTATTGCACTAAGCACCGATGGTTTTCTGTTGTAAGGCTAAAATGGGAATTAACATTTTCAAGGCAGAAAAGAATATAGCCTCTGAATGCCACAGGGCACGTGAAGAATTTAAAGTGTATTGAAATGGTCCTTGAATCACTTGAACTTAATGGGTGTGTTCCAGGTTAAAACGCAAACAGAACTGCCATTGTTTTCTCAGAGTGCAGAATGTGACTACTTGAAATATTTAGATGTGACAGTGGTCAAATCACAGTAAAATGCCTTCTGTAAGGAGCAGTGAGTTTTTGGCTGAACATCCGTTTTGCTTTCTCTACTTTCTACAAAATAACCTTGAAGTTTCTGAAGGGCAAACCCACAATATTTTACTAACAAATCTAACAAAACCAATTACCTTTATTTCTCCATCCTTCTTCAACCACCGTGTGCATAAGGATGCACTTGAGAGCGAGTCACACAAGCACTGAGACCTGCCATCAGCATTGAGCTCTACGGTACTCAGTTACAACACAAACCACCCACAAGAACCAGCATAAAAAGATTAGGACAAGCTTACGTGGCCTAAAGAAACAATTTTTATAGTATCGGGGCCTGACAATG
Source organism: Anarhynchus alexandrinus (assembly GCA_008711295.1). Lineage (NCBI taxonomy): Eukaryota > Metazoa > Chordata > Aves > Charadriiformes > Charadriidae > Anarhynchus > Anarhynchus alexandrinus. Next base: position 486,860 of record VUYV01000120.1, read on the forward strand.
AAAATCAAATGAGTTAGTGAATGTACCCCAGATGAGGTCCTTGTTATGAAAGGAAGACTAAATACTAGACAATACTGCCTCACTGATGTAAAAAAGTTAGTTTGGGTGACAGCGTTTAGTCTTTCTCTTCTTTAACTCCCCTGATCCCTTCAAACAGGGTCTGAACTCACATTTCAAAGCCATCTCTGCATTTCCTTTCTTTCACTCAGCTCAACGTTCTTGTCAGGCTCATAAGCATACACTACCCATACATACTGCTAGGCTTCTTTCTGGCAAAGTGTCTTTGGGTTGAGGAAAAAAAAAAGTAAATCGTCAACACAGTTAGAAATAAATAAAACTATATTTATAACCGAGAGTTAAAGCGCACATAGTTAATCGAAGCTTAAAGAGATCTGACTTAGTTCTGCATAATTATAGGAAACTTTAACAGATATCTAACAGTGTGGAGTGGGGAACATAACTCTCTTAAGATAATGCTTTTTGAAAACAAATTTCTACATGAGTAATTTTGGATAAGTAATTTCTTAATTTTCTGTTTTAGTTTTCTACTCTTAGAAGCTGAGCTACTAATAGGATTAACTGGCAAGTGCTAAGATGAATTACTTAATATTCAAAAATACTAGAGTCTTCTAGGATTATAATGATATACAGATGCTGGAAAAACTATTTCATGTGAAAGCTACATTTAGCTAAGAAATTTTCAGCCTGAGAGAGAATACACAGATTTGTTTCCTGGACAATGGGTTGAAATATTCATTGCCATTTCAGGCATTACTGAATGATGGCCGTTTCAGGACTTTTCAGACGTCAGCAGTAAGGGCTACTTTCCACAACAGCACTCTGACTGCAGGAGATAAAAGATTGTTTATTCTTTTTTCACAGGGGAGGAAAACAATGACAAAAGCAGGAAGGCAGCAGTAATGCAGAAATCTGGAGGTGATGATAAAGGGTAAGGAGAATGGAGAAAGTTGTTCAAATAAACACATTCTGGCCAAAATCAAGCAGGTGACAACCAAGTATATGCAACATTCAATTGAAGTGCGAATCATCATTTTTCAATTTTGTCACTAAAGAAAATTTTAAATTTCATTCGGTGTGATAAAAAGCAATTTGAAATACAGAACACAAACCAAAGTACTTCAAACCTTTAGAACACAACTTTGCGTTGTTTTCCCCAAGTGCACTACACAACCCTTATAAACAAAAAAAGACACTGCATTTGTTCAAAAGCATTGCTGCTGCACTCCGAGAAGTACACTTAATTGATACTGACATGTTACTGCTTCACTCTTGACATCTTGAGAGCAGTTAGAGCTACCCAAATGGCAAGCTGGTATAACCCCGGCTTGGAGAAAATTCCAGTTAATGACAAATGGTAAAAACCAGCACCTGAGAACAATGCAGATCTTAAAATGAGAATTGCCTAACAGAATACAGCGAACAAATGTATGGCTATAAACATTAACCGTACGAGAAATAATTTAGTTGCATGAGCAACTAAAGAGAATTTTAACAGCATGTCTCTTTGAAAGAACTACTTTTGTTGTTCAACTGATTTAATTAATAGAACCCCCAACATTTTGGAAGGGACTGAAATAGCAGTGAGAATGAACACAAAGACACTGCCCCCTGCAGCCAGGTCTCTGTTAGAATATCTCACATCTTAGGTAATGTAACAGTATAACCCAATCTGTTCAATTTCCCAAGAAGTTTAATTAAGCAAAATACAACTAAACAAATTGTCCTTTATTCATGGATCAAGCCCCCACCACGTTGCCTTAGGCATTCCATTATTAAGGCATATACAGTAAGAGTTAACGTCTCCCTCCAAACCCTCCCATTTATCATTATCATTTTGTTGGTGAACAGATCTCTTCCATCACTCTTAACTGCTCCAATTTTCACACCATCACCAAGTCCTCCTGTTTTCCATTTTAGTGAAGACCTCAGAGACAGCAGCATAATTAATAACTTGTTTCTTTAGAAAACTGTAATTCTATACAAATACAGTATTTTAACAGATCATACCAGCTAATAAAAGTAACTGCATTCAGGTAACACGTTAGACTTCTGAAAAAAGCATGTCTTCACAGTAACGTTAACAGTGGAATCTGCACGTGAGACAAACGCAAGAGTTTTTATGTAGAAACTCCAAAGCACAGCACACACCACATCTCACAGGAGGAAGCACATCAGTTCTCAAGCCACAAGACTAAACTTTCTAGTCTCTCTTTACACATTTCTTCAGTAATTTAGGTTAATAAGTTTGTTTCTGTGTAGAAAGGGTAGATCATATTCAGGAATGAGTACTTAGAAAGTTATGGCCAAAAAGTTGTACTGAAGAATAGTAAAGCTTCAAAGTTTACTTTTTCATCCTTCTTAAAAGAGTGATGTATCATCATTGAAAGGATGGATTATAAAAGAAGAAATCTTGCCTATTCCCAATAAGCCATTCTTGTTGATACAAACATAAACAAACATTTTATTTAACTTTTGTTCTTCTCTGGACAACAACACATAATACCTCAAATCAAAGATCCAGATTTCTCAACCACTAGCATCAGGAAATTTTAACTTCAGATTGAACTGAGTGTCAGATGTCACTCATTCTAAAATTTAAATTAAAAGAAGAAAATCCTTCAAAACTGACTTCAAGTTCAACTATTTCACGAAATTTTACTTGGAGAGGCAGATCTGGATACGTGTGCTACATGCTAGAACTTGTACCATCCTTAAATCTTATTTCCTTTTTGTTGCATTTTATACATAAAGTTATTATGACCTATACGTGGTATTTGCCCCAAAAAAGCTTATTAAATAAATCTAAGCTCTAAGGTAACTGTTATGTTGAAACAGTAGCATTTTATATTACTTTCTAAGCATTGCTAGAAAGCCATATCAAATAATTTCAAATATCAAATTAATCACAGAAAATAAGGTATTTTTTCACAGAACTTTGGTTCACAAACTTATTGTCAGCTTAGAATTGTGAATACAAATATTGCAAGTTAATGTTTCAGCTGTTGTTATAGAGCCTGGTACCTCCATAGCGCTGTTGCTATAGCTCCCCTCCCCTGCCACTGAGATCATATCTCTATAATAAAAAGGTAAATATACACAAACAAAGTGTTGAGATGTACATATATTCATCTATACACACAGGCAAGAGTAAACATTGCAAACTTCCTCCTCAAAATACGTTTTGCAATAGTAAAAGAATCAAGAATGATACAGAATTCTGTACTTTTTCCCCACATGGAATTACATAGACAAGTACTTTTATAGCATACATCTTTAATATTTGTACTTAAGCAGCATAAATCTCTCAGCATCTATTCAGAAAAACAGAAAAGGCCTAGAGTAATAGAGAAAGTTTTTAAAAACCAAAAGTTTAAATTATAAGAATGCTTAAAAGGGATTGGCCAATTCAATGAAATGAATAGTTTTCCTCCAGCTTGCACTGAAAAGCTCATGAAAAGGGAACCCAGATTGGAAGCACCATATTTTTCATCTCACATGCCTCTTAAGGCAGCTAATTTCGCAGTTATTCTGAAGAGCATCATGTGTTTACAGACTATTTATTCAAACGTGGATTCAGAGGAGGGGCAAAAAGATATCCAGAAAAACATAAGCTTTCATTTTCACTAAGCTGCACTGCTTTAGGTCAACTGCCTGCTGAACAATTCCTGAAAAAGGAATCTTTTGGCATTTGTCAGTAGGCTCAAATATCTTTAAATGCTGAAAAGGTGAAACAAAAAACTTTCCCTGTGCTGCCTTCGTATCTGATCTTTTGTCTCATATGTTCCCCTCAGGGATGCATGAGAAATTTCTCTGAATAATTCATAAGCACTGAGGCAGAAGCCAACTTCTACTTCTGAAAAAAAAAAAAAAAAGGTTGGGTAAGAAGTTGATTGCAGTTGTTCTACTCTGCTCTATCTGGAAGAAAACTGGATTAAAAAAAAAAGAAAGTAATTTCCTAACATAGTAAGCACAGGATATATATATGTAGGTATATATGAAGTATATACATAAACTTATGCATTTATACTGCAGAAGGCACCTTTGTACTTAAAGCTACACATTCCTTTGAGGGCAACACTGATTCTCTACCTTTCAAAAATCCAAGAAATCACATAGCATGAAGGTAACCAATCAACATGTAGAATTCAACTTTTAGTTTGGAATTGGACATCAGAATGACTGGTCTTTCCTCTAGACTACAGTATCCAAATCTTCTCTTACCACGAGCCACCTTTATTTCAAATGCCACTGAATAACAGACAGATGCAAATGATTTCTTTTACTGCAGTCTCTGTTAGGACTGAAATAGTCTTATTGCCTGCAGATCCTTTTTATGTCCCAACACACAGAGAAGAACGAATAAAAAAGCCAGAAAAGACTGTTTCCAAAGCTATTCTGCTGATAAGAATATAGATCCCAAACTTATAAGCTATGGGGTCCCCACACCAAGTTAAGATTTCACAACACAGTATCATAAATTGAGACAAAAGTACTTATGAACATGGACTCAAGACTTACCAGCCTCTGCATGCTTTTCACATGGGTAGGACTAATAGATAAGGCCTCTTCATACCAGCGTTTGGCTTCATCGATATTTCCACGAAGTTCAGCCACCTGACCTCTCATGTAGAGAACATAGTGCGACATCGGAAAGAGATTAGCTGCTTCCTGGGTACACGCTGTGGCCTCAGCAGGCTTCCCAATTCCTATGTAGACTTCAGCTGTGGAAGAAATGTGAGGACCAATGAAGAATTCTTGCTTCAGCATACCATGACTATGTGTTTGTTGCATGTGCTATATTTGTAAATAGTTTCATTCCAAGCACAGGTTAGTTTCCTGAAAAAATTCTGCAGCTTAAGAGAAATTATTACATAAATTTTAAATGAATTATTCTTTTAGGAAAGTTGCTTTTCTAAATGTAACAGGAGTTTGAACCTCTAAATGACTGTTTTAAACACCAGAAAACTCTTTAGAGTTTGTCATTTTTAGAGGAAGTCTGGAATTTTTTTCATTTTAGTTTTATTTTTAAGATGTGAGCATGCCAGAGTATTCCAGTATTATTTAGGAACACAAAACCCAACACAAAACAGCACACATAGATCCTTACAATAGGTAACAGAACACAACTAATTACGTGACTTTCTGAATTTTATGTGTCAGCAGTTAAGGAAGCAGTAGCAATTGCTCCAGCTACCAATCACTAAATGGCAAGCCTGGTTCCAAGTTTCCTACTTCAAAGCATTTTAAAAGAAATGTAATATTATTTGATATGAAAAGTCTCCTAGTGAAGTTAGTAGAACATGTGAAATGCTTAATCAGCATTCTGATTTTACTAAATTTCTTCATATTTTCAAGCATTTTATCTAAGGCAGCCTCCAGAAGGTAAGAACATTTAACTCTGTAGCTTTAAAAAAAAAACAAAAACAAAAGCTATATTTAATTTAACATAAATCACTCCTGGTGAAAGCAGTTGAGTAGCCTGACACACACTTGTCTAAATCAGATTGACTATAGAGGGAAAAAAAAGGTTCATTCAGTAAGTGATTAACAACTAACAATAGAAGTATTTGCCTTCAATAGCTCTTATGACATTCTTCAACACTGCTATTTTACTACCCTGCTGGATTATCTTAATCGCTTGCTGAAAGAGTGGGAGAAGGAAGGAATAAAGAAACCAAATGCAAGAAAAAGATATAAAAGCTTCTGAGTTGGGTTTATCTATTTTTTTTGCATTGGTATAGACCCTAGAAAAACTGAGCCTCAAAGCAGCTGTATAACTGCATTTTATTGTATCACACTGTACAAGAGTTTTATAGATTAAGGTTTAAATCAAAATGCTCCATCAAAACAGGGAAGTGATCTATCGCTGTTCAAGACGTTTCTCGCTGTACAGTACAGGCCACCCATCTTGGTTAAAAGGCTGTCAGATCAGGATCTCACACCACAGTAGTGGATTTGGGGTTATGCCTAAAACTCTCAGTGCCTTTAAAGGAGCTTTCTTCTGAGATAGTTGCATCAAACAGACTTAAAAGCATCCCTAACTAGTCAACTTCAGTACAGCAGAGTGTATAAGCCCTAACTTACAGGCGATACCTGCTATGAATATTCATAATTATCTAAATCCAAATCAATTTATAACAATGACTAACAAAAACTGGACTTTCAGTAGCGGTTGGTGAGTAAGCACAGTTTAAAGCTCCTACTCATTTTCTATTTTTCAAACCGATTTCTGTAGGGTTGCTGGAGTAAATTATTTTCTTCCTCTAAGACCTGATCCTACTGATGGGAGAACAGACTTTTTTTTTTTTTTTTTTAACCAGAAGAGCATTATTTTGCTCCTCAGTACACTTAAGTGATTTCACAGAACACGTTCTACCTAACATAAATAGTATGTCCATGTGGATGTATGGATTAATGCAGTATATTTTTAGAAACTAATGAAATACTTTTTGATGGAAAAACGTCTTGTCCACATGAAGAACACCCGAAACTGCAGATCTGGCAACACTTTTTTTCCCCTAACCCTAAAAGAACCACCTCACCTAGTCAGATAAAGAATAGCAAACCTGGAAGACAATGATCGGATAAAATTTTGAAATCAAAATCTAAATTTGGGAAAATTTAATTTATTCTAGGATTTTACTTTTACTAACTGTTGGTAGAATCCAAAGAGCAAGTTGTAGCCATAATCTGAGAGATGGACATACAGCATAAAATGTATACTGAGAGGTTTTTTTTCTTAAAACTGTAACATATTTTGGAAAAGCTTTGGGTACTTCATTCTTGAGTGCTTTTCTGAAAGCTACGTGGTCAATATTACTGTGTGAGAAACAAGATTTTAGTGAGTATAATATACACTACATTAGTTAAACGCTAAGCATTTGAGCTCTCCTGGTTTTATTGTCTCTTCTCCAGCATCATTAGACTTGAAACCTCATTTTAAATACACACTCCCAAGTTCTTCAGTGAAAAGACAGGTAGGAATAATATAATTTACATGGACTGTAAAAGGTAAGAAGTAAAAGCAAATTATTAGTAAATAATATGCAGAAACTAAAAATGACTTAAGTAGAGATTATCTGCTACCACAATAATTCTAGACTGAAAAATAAGCAGAGATTGGCTAATTTAACAGACTGCAGTTGAAATTCTGTATTCCTCAAGGGGAAACAATTATGGTAGCAATGGCTTTTAACACGAGCCAATAGAGGCTGCAATACTGCTTATAAATTAGCCTCACGTTACTGTAAGAGATACTAAATCTTGCTGTCCTGCTTACTAGCAGCAGCAGAGAAACTTGACAGTTATTAACAGACCTTCCTAAAAGTATTAAATTTAAACAAAATAATTCCTTTATGTTTCAAGTTATTATACAGTTATTTTAAAAATAACTTATTTTTTTCTACCAGAAGTTATGCCACCCCAACAGAATATACAGTGGACTTTTTGAAAAACTGTGAAAGAACAAATAGAAAGTTGTACTTGTGGCTGGGTGTTGGGCATGAAAGTTCATTCAAGAAATTTTTTAAACTGAAGGAGAGCTGTTCCTTCTGAGATAATGACTTCAAAATGAATAAAAATGTTAAAAACCCAACATGGCTAATTCAAATAAATCAGTTGTGGAAAACTAACAAGTGCCAGCAGACTTTGTAGGAACATCTCAAAGAGGAGTGGCAGTTTGAAGAGAAACCAGGTACCAAGTCTTGTGTTCTTCTCAATGTCTCCACCTAGAGAACACCAAGAATGCCTTCTGGCTCAAGCCCTTCCAATGCTTACGCTTGCATTTTATTGAGAAATCAATCTATTTTCCAATCAAGCTGCATATCAGTATTGAGTTCAGCCTTGATGCATTTCTCAAAGGACCATCACAGCCATCAATCATTTAGGGACAGGTCTGTTTTTTAATAGTGAGTTACTGAAAAATGGACTAATTGCAAAAGTAATTTTGTTTCACATTTAAAATAAGCCTGATTTTCTACCTTTACACTGTATGCCCAGAAATGAAAGACTGAAACTGTCCGGTAATAATACAAGATGAAAAATTAAAAGCCAGTTACTGCGTGCAAAACCAACTTTGGACTGAATGCCGTGCTCTTGTACACCAATGGCAGCTGGAATGAGACTGTATATCCATAAGAACAAGCATTTTCTCTCTTTTTCACATCATATATATTAGTGTGGGTAAATGTATTCCATTAAGTTTTGCAAGTATTAGAACTTATTTACGCAACTTTTCTATGTCTCTATAATCTAACAGGAAGAATAACTCTCAATTTTTGTAATTTAAGATTTAAAGCTTGTTAAAGATTCCCCCCTGCCCGCAGTCAAACTAAGTAGTAAAACACTGCACAACCATACAGGGAGTGAAACAGTTAAATGTGGCAGGAGTCTCAAAAAGGAAGCTATTTCCCAATGGTAAATCTTCACTTTTATTTAAAGAACATGTGCTGTAAGGCGTTAAGTAATTTTATCGCTGTTTTCTGTGCAAGTAACCCATATATACTGATGAAGACACCTTCCAGAATATCTGCTTCTGTATTATGCTTCTGGGATAAAACTTTATTCTTAATGTTCCTACAGTAAAGAGCCTTTCTAAAGGCTCAGGGCATTTGCTAGAGCAGGACAAGTAGCTGAATAGCAGGATACCTAAACACTGAAACAGCACAAATCACCAGCCTGAAGCATCAAGAACAGGACCATTCCAAAGTGGGAAGTAGCCTTCAGGTTGTAGTACCATCTCTGAAGGCAGACAGCAGCTGTCTTTCATCTCGTTTTTTTCTTTCATTGCTCCCCATACACAAAGAGTCAGAGCATTCTTCATACTGTTTTGTGTCCTTTCCCTGGATCTTTAACACTTTAGTTCATTCTCCAACCCAACTTCCTATTCTCTCCTACTTCCCACCCATGAGTAATACCACTGGGAATCAAGAATATTACCTACAGGCCATGCTTGCCGAGACAGGTATTTTTAAGAATGGAAAGTGGACTGTGCAGCAGACTGCAGCAGTGGACCACCAGCATGGATGTGAACTAAAAAGGAATCAGCAAAGAGTGTCCAGACCACTCCCTTTGCGGGCAAAACAGTAGCAGTCACTTGCATGGACTGGATGAGCAGCAACAGGATGTGACCAAGAAAAACTAAAAAACCAGAAAATAAGCAGTGGAACAAGCTGTCACAGAAGGCTGAGGAATTATCGGCATTACAAATGCTAAGAGCTACTGTAGATGGCTGTCTGTGATGGTTTATAAATATTTAAAATCAATGATGCTACACTGCAGTGCAGGTGACTACACTATGACCTGGTGGACCTTGCCTTGTTCTAATCTGTGTTGCTTTCAAGGAGCCCTTCCACCCCCAAATGAGATCACTATTATTAATCACTATCATTGCTCTTTCTTTCCAATCTTCTAGGCTTTTTCTCTAAAACATTAATTAATAACTGTGAGACATTGCCCTGTAATGTCTTCCACACAATAAAACTGTTAATGCAAAATAGGTGAATTAAAACTCTAAGAAATACAGAACTGTTTTGAATGTGAACATGAAGGAAAAAATAATTATGTCACTGAAAAATGCTCAAGTCTGAGAGCAGACCAAAGCAGAACAATTGCTTACCGATTTCTAAATCACACCTTTTTGAGGCACGTATCAATAAAAACAATTGCATGGTATACATTTTTAACTGTGTAAAAATACACTGGATCATCATTTTATGGTTAAAATTTTATATAACAGCTACTTTTGATATTCAATTTAGCTTAAGGCTTGAAGCAGCATAACAATACTAAATCCATTCAAGATGACTTCATATTTAGAAAAACAATCCTGGGTCTTTTACACATTAATGAAGCTAGAAGGAAGAGAACTGAATGAGAGCTCACTATCACAGCTGCAAGGGACAGGTTGCTCAATAGTACTATTACCCTTCTTTTCCCCCACATATGCAGAGTTATTTGTTTTCAGTAATAAAGCTTTTCTAGCTGCAGGAACTGTATTCAGTAATCTTACAAACATCATCTTCCAACCAATGGAATTAGGGCATCTAAATTTCCAAATACTAAGATGCTCAAGGTATTTCAGAAACTCAATTCTTCACAGATAAGAGAGAGAGCGTTGCCTTCGTTCTACAGGAGGTATGACTCCACTGATAAGAGCTGCATCATAAAACTACTGCCTTATCTTACATAAATGATCTTACACACGAGCAACTCTAATGTGCTTTTTATTTCTTGACTTGCTTCAGTGCCACACATACCTGGAAAAAAGTTTGATCTGATGAGCAATAATAGAATCTGAACGAAACCAATAGATTTTTGTAAGTCCTTAGGCTTCCCCCTTTAGCAAGAAAGGGGAAGGAAAAGAACAATAAAGAATTTTACTTCCACAGTACCTGCATGAAGCCATATTTGAGCCAGAGTCATCCAAGGATGCAGGGGACCTTGTTTAGGAGCACTGCTTTGCAGAGATGAAGCAACCTCAGACAGTGCTTGCTCCACTCTGGAAGCTGCTATTGATGTGGCATGGACTGAACCTGTAGAAGTAATAAAAAAAAAAAATTACCATCAGAGCGAGAATGAAGGCCATACACATTGCATAAAACATTTAATCATAACCCTTTTCATAAGAGGTTTTATCCCAAACTCCTCTAGATTTAATTTACATGTACTGCTTTGGAGAAGTTTTTTTGAAATGTCAGGTTATTTTTCCTTGTTATGAAAGCTTTTATACTGGGCTGAAAGACTATATAAAACCCACAGTATTAAACTCAACACCTCTTTTCTGGATCTTTTACGATCCAAAAAAAGGTTTGTGATGGTATCGTACACTGTAATCTTTAGGTTGCTGCATGCACTTTGATGTTAGTAATTGCTATGTCCTTCCATAGAGTGCAATTAGAGGACTATTTTAAGACTAATAACAGTACAAAAAAGGAGAACTAAAATATACAAGATGATCACAACATACCCCATCACAAATACACAATTAAACTGCACTGAATGTAAATCTTAGCTAATCAAGAAGGCTGAGTTAAAATGCCTTGTGGCAAAAACGTCCCTTGCATGAAGAATATTCCTAAAGCATAATATGTAAAGGATAATTTTCTTAAAATGAAGCATTTACAAGTGAGATTAGAATCTCATTGGCAAATACTACCCTGTTCAAAGCACTGGAAATGAAACAGCTTCTATGACCAGAGAATAGCTAATGGCAACTCTACTTTGGATAGCCAATTACTGACAGCATATTTAGTAATACTTTTTTTTTTTTTTTTACATGTTTGGTTTGAATATTTTAAACTACACTCCTTCTTGGTATCTAAGCTTCAATGTATCTATAGTTGTTTTATAATTACAAAGTACAAAATCTGAGACTGATCAGGCCTGATTAATAAATAATGGAAGTGAAATATTCCATAGTGGATCAGATGAGAAGTCTTCTAAGCCCACCAGCATATCTGTAACGGTCAACAATGGTCAACAGATCTTGAATCCTGTACAGGTTGAACTGCAGCCCACAAGCTCATCCTCATCACTAGCAGTTAAGAACGAAATGAAACCTTTGCTCTCAACATCACAAGTTTTCCAGGAATTTTAAAACGGAGGGATTTCCCACATAAAACATACATTCTTAACTGTGACAAGATACATCAGACAACCAGAAAAGTAGAAGAAATCCCCAGCACACAGATCAGTGGGAAGAGGAATTTTGTTTGAAAGTGTGCATCGCGTTTCCCTGAACTGACCGAAACAAGGGAAAAGCAGCACAGGACATAATTAGCATTTCATATGTCATTATGAACAAGAAATCGCCTTGAAGATCTGAAACAGTATCTGGCTGTGGAGTTTGCTTTCCTTTACTGGCTGATGAAACAACTCAAACTCCAGCCTGCAGAGTTGAATATTCACTGAAGTTTTTGTGTGTCTTATCTTTAAGGCTTAACTTCTGAAGAAATATAAAAGGGAAGTCTAAACAAGAAGCATGTGGAGCATATTCCAAGAAAAATACCAGCAAAGGTACCATAAATAAGCACTAGTCACCACTAATCAATCCCTTTCTTGTCCGACACCCACTTCTGTAAATGCACATCACTGCAGCCTGTCACTTGTTAGCCTTCCAGGGACTAATAGCGAAAGAGTCTCCTCATCTCTCCAGAAGAATTTGTAAAGAAAAGGTGTGATTCACTGACACAAAGGATATCATCTAATCCCTTCCTTCTGAAAAGCAAGTATTCAATTTAGTATTAACAAGGGCCTATATCTTCTATTATTTAAAGCAAGGACTCTGGCTGCTAGCCAGGCCACAAGTAATTTCATATAGAAAGTGTGCTGCTAGATTTTAAGCCTCTAGTACTTAACCATAAAGCACATATGGTAATATATTATTAAAACTTTTTGTACATCAATTTCTATATAAAAAGGAACTATACTGTGATAAAATTCTTATGAGTTGCAGTGCCATCTATATTGAAGTTAAAATGGGGTCGATAACGAGTGCTTTCCATGGTAATTAAGTCCTATCCTGGACTTCGTTCTGAGTGGCAGAAAAAAAAATTAAAAAAAATATTTCTAGAAATTTTTTTTTCAAACTGTTATTCTTCAAATCGCTTAGATTTCCTGTTTAGAGAAAAGGTATCCCTTAACATATTGCAGCAATTAGTTCTCTGAAAGATATACAAATATACTAAGTAATAGTCTTCAAGTGTCCTTACTTCAGTCAAACTACTAGAAAATAGTTACCTCCTATCTTCCACTAAATTAACACAGCCGATATAAAAATGTATTCTAAATTAATAATGAATAATAACGATCTAAAATTTAACGTGGACCAAGTAACTTAACCGTTTTAGAAACTCAGACTGAAGATTATTCAACATAATCAACTAAATTTAAGCTGCCTCTAAACAACGTCCCAAATAAGTGGATTCTAGGGGTTTAAGTTCGAAGATCAATGTTAAGCAGCACACAAAGAAACCTGGTGTAATATTCTGCAGGGCTGTTTGGAAATCCCAGCCTTTGAAATCCTCCATGCTTCAGTCTTATTTAAAATGTAGAGCACTTTACGATATTGTGAAACAGCACAAAAGCATCGATAATTAGGCTTTTTTTGTTTGGTTTTGTTTCTTTAAAAACCCTCCTCGAAGTGGCTGTTAAGAGAGACATCAAGCACAGGTCTGTACCGTTTCCAAAAGGAGGAGGGATGACCTCTAGTACAGCCTTACACAGCTGATCAGCACATCCACTGTATCTTTTATCACACTTTCACATCTTCATTATTACCTTTTTTCTTCGTTCTTTCTTTTTTTTTTTTTTTTAAATAACAGTAGTCTTTTGACACTGCCCAATCAGGCATTTTCACGCACTCACGCTGACTGCTATAACCCATAAACCCCTACATGCTTCTTTAGTATTGCCACAATTAGCTGTCATCTGACTCATTTCTGGCTTCTTCTGTTAAAACACAATTAGTAAGCTTTCATTTTGCAGACAACTAAAAGTCATTTAAAGATCACTTAGAGATCCTGTGTACTAAAAAGCTTTTTCTGACCTTCCTCTGAATTTTATTCAACCTTTTTCTTATTAGAACTAACTTACCTGAAGTATTTGTTCTTGTTCTAACCCAGGGGTCCTCAGACTCAGATCCTTATAGTCACATTACAATTGTAAAAGGTATAGTAATTTCAATGACAACTGGTAAAGATACATAGCGGTTTGTGAGTGGACCTTAAAGTCTGCCCAAGGCCTCACAGACCCTATGTAGCCAGTTACTTATTTGGTTTTGTCATAAGCTCTGCTCTCTCTTCCCAGCCTTATCTGTATTTTTCTTTCTTTGGTCTGTGTTCACTACCCTCTGCCAAACACAAACATATCCTCACTTTCGGTGTCACAATTCTCTCAGTTGTAGCTTCCTTCAAATGCTCAGATAGAGCAGCAGTAATTTCTGGTTTAAAATCTTACCATATCTTTCACACACACAAATATCCTTGCTCTTCCCGGACAACTTCTAGACCTGCTGTTATAGCATGACGCTTAAGAATCAAGAAGGAATTCCCTCAAAATACCACAAGCCACAAAGAGCATTTATTTTGAAATATAAAAGCATTAGGTCTGGAAAAGTAATATATCGTCAGAATGGATCCTGGCTACTCACTTTCATTTGTTTAGTTTTGTTCTCCAGCTTGTTTATACTAAGAGGCCAAGTGCGAAACAGACCCTCTTTGCACGATCTAGAATTCACTACTTAAGTTACTTACTGATTAACCTCTGGAATCACAATCACATCGCACACTGCAAAGTGTGACAGAAGGTTTAATCATAACAAAATGTTTCTAAACCAAAAAGGTATAACCTCCTATTCAGGTTTCCTATAATGACATTTCTCCAGAATTTACAGTGTCTACTCACCATACTAACATCGTATTGTAACAGCCTATGATTATGGCAATGTTTCAATTCGATCTCAAGTACAAAACCTACGAACAGCCTGGTACAAACACAGTTTAGCCACGAAGTTAAGTTATCTCACAGAAACTTTTCCAAGTCACACCTACAGTTCACCTTCTGTGAAAAACAAAGTGTTGAATTTATTCTCTTCAGGCTTTTCTTAAGATAAATATTACAGGAGAGTCTGCATGAAACTCATGTTCAAGTACCATGTGTAAGTCACCCTATGTAAATAAGTGTGCCATGACTTCTTCAGTTCTTTCCTTGGTCATTTTCCAATAAATTCTTAACAATGAAGCCTAATGGACGTGAACGAAGACATGGACTCTATCAGCACTTAGTTGGCGTGCAGGCTTGGAGAAAAACAAAATCCCTTTGCTATGTTCATCAAATTTTCCTTCTGAAAATGGGTAAAAGAATGGACTGTCATCCTTCATGAAACACGTTTGTCCTGGTTCATATCAACTGACAAACACACTATAACAGGATTTCTTTTTATACCATAAAAGAGTATATTACCAAACAGTTTTACATTCATCACGTTTTCAATCAATGTTTCAAGGTTTACGTAAAGAAAAAATGCTTTAACAGCAATGCTCATGCAGGAGAAGATGAAAAACCCCATGACTTTCAACTTTACGTGCACACAAAGCTGGCAGTAAGTTCATTAGTGGTGTGACATACAGAGAACTCTGTGCTAAAAAAAGCAATCGCATGATACAAAGAGGCAGTACCTTCTGCAGGACTAGTACATCGCTGAAGAGATGCATTTGATAAGATAGATTGGCAGGTTTAGCCAAAACTAACAATTTTTCCTATGAAATTATTAAGCGTCTGAGACACCTTTCACAATCACAAATGATAAAGCTAGCTTATCTTTTGGTACAAAATTACGCATGGAGATATTAGTAGTCAGGTATGGACAGCATCATTTATAGAACATCCTCTCAGCTCTTTGAAAAAGATTTTCCGTGCTTAGTCACTGTCAAACGTGGTGGTTTACGTATCTTCTTACTTTTCTCTCCTCCACCAAATTGGTCTCCTGTACTACCTCATAAAAATCTATGAAAAAGTAAAGTAATCAATGAAAAAAAATCCCAGAATTTACTATTCAAGGCTAAACATACAGTTTTATAATGTAACTGGTTAGAGAAAAAGAATGTTATTTCATATCCTGGTTAAAGCAGCAGTTATTTTTATTGATCCATATTCTTCATTGTCCCTTATTTAGCTTGTTTTGATCATTTCATTATTTTAAAGTATACTCTTAAGAGATTTATTCTACAAGCAAAATTTGTAGCACAAGAGAAAGTAGCAGTTTATCATGACTCCTGACAGCAGTTGCAATGTTACATTCTGGCCAGCGTACTCCTTTAGGAACAGAAGTGGCATAAAATCTTCTCTAATAAAACATCCTGGCAGCTGGCCATTATGTTATACAAGACCTTCTTAATATACCTTTATTTGCAGTCCTCTAGAAATGAATACTGCCTCTTTAATTATTAAATGCAAGTGTTAGTTGAGTGCATTCAGATCTCGTAAGATTACAGCCCTTGGGGTGACTGAATGGGCAAAGAGCATCAGCCTTGCTTTACACACTAACTTCCACTACTGATGGACAAAACATGTATGTTTTGTGGTAAAGGAAATGGTGATTTAAGTCCTTAAGAAATTAATAGAACTGCACAGTGAATACTACTTACAAACTGAAAAAAGGGAGTAAAAACCATGAAAGTAAGCATCTGATGGATTGCCTTTGAACAGATCAAACCACAAATTAAAATCCAAAGTAAGAAGAAAAAAAATAATTTTATATATATCTATAAACCAAGAACTCCAAGAAAGCCAGAGGATTTCTGATAATCTTCAAACTGTAAATCAGGTTTACAGGGTTTCAAAAGATAAAAAAATTAAATAAGAAGATTACCGTTTACAATGAATACTTTCATACAGCCTTTGCTACACCTCTGAAATCATGTTCCTGTTCAACAGAAACTGGAAGTCAAGTCAATAATACAAGGTGCCTTTTGTTTCTTTCACTAAAAAAAAAAGATAAAAATGAACTGAGGAATACATGGAACACGAGATTTTCAGCCCTGGTAAATATACTAACATGCTATAAGCATCTAGGCAAACTTTTACTCACTCAAAGATAGAGAGCTTTAGTTTTTATTAATTATTTACACTATACAAAGGACTTCAATANTTTATGGTTCCACTACTTCTCATGTATATGGTGGAAGCTTCTTTCCCTGAGGATACAGTTGCTTGGAAATGGAAAACTTGGGCTTTACATAATGGAATCCGTGCTTGGACTTTGCATTTTTTCAGTTTGCCTTCATTCTTGAGTGGGTTCTTATTAACTTGTAGCTCTGCAAAGAACAAGTAATTTAATGCTAACTGGGATGTACTGCTTATAGAGTAGGTCCGAGCTCAACAACACCCAAACCTCAATCAGCTATTCAAATGCTTCAAGAAGAAAGTCAGATTTCAACTAATTAAACTTCTGTAGGACACAGATTTCCTGGAGTCTAAAGGAAGTGCTTTCCTTAATTTCCAGTTACAGGCTTACATATGAGCTACTGTTTTCAAATTCCAGTCTTATGTCAGCTATTTTAACAAGTGAATTTTGCTAATACGCCAAGATTTATTTTCTACACTTTGTTAGGAATTCACATCTTTGACATGGTATCAGTTAAAGGCTAGGTGTCAAAAATTAATTTCTTAAGACTGGATTATAGTAAATGCAGTGACAAAAACAGTGCTATGCATAAAGCTACCAGTGAAGGACATTTTGAGAGAAGCGAAAAGGAGTTAAAAAGAAATGGCTGGAAAATTATGTTGATTTTAGCCTGCCACCTGAACTACTCTGGCAGCGTTACTGTACAGTTTGTATTCAAACAACATAGGGATTGATCTTACAGCATGTTTAAATTGGCAACATTTCAATAAATAGAACAGCTCTTGACTTGAAACAGCATAATGCTGATTTTTACTGCTCTAAGTACCTCTGAATCATTCCAATATGCCCTACCTGCAATATGAAAATATACACTGATATTTAGGCAATGTCTTCCTTCATGTTTTCCTTTTCAGGGAAGGTTTTGGATGCAATTATCTAAGGCCTTCTGAAATTCAGCCATTAAAAACTGTGCAGATAAGAAGGAAATTATGTGGGAAGGAGAGTCTTGTTAGGCAAAAGATGCCAGCAATGGAAATAATTTACAGCAGTAAATGCTACAAAGCAGTCTTGGCCAATAACCTCTTTTACCAAACACCTATCTGTAACAATCACAAGAGCAGAGTATTAAATATGTCTGTAACTTTACCTCTTTTGGGATCAATAAAACAGTCTATTCTGATGAAACTCTTAAAATCCATTCAGTATTTAATGAAGTGCATCTGAAAGGCTAGATTTCACTGACACTCTGTTGAAACTTAAACTATTTAAACACAGTTTATCAGTTATGAAGATTATCAGAAAAAAATACAACAAAAACTAACACGCCCATCAGGAATAGAAAACCAATTTACAGCGAGAAGGTGTACAGGGTTCAGGAACTTGGTCACAGTATGGAGAGGCTGCATGGGGCCAGACAAAGGTATCTGGTTTAGGATGAGGATGAGGAAGATGAGAAGATACAAACAGTTGGAGAGGAGATTCTGTTCTTGAGAGAGAAGATGAGGAAGTATCAGAGGCTAAAAAGCGAAACAAAGAAAATGATAAGGGTGTGGGGGGGCGGGAAAGAAAAAAGATCCAAGAACAGGCTTTAATGGACTTGTGGATGCCAAAAAATGCAAAGCACTTATTTCACCATTCAGTAAGATGAAAACAGCTTCTACATAAAATAATATCACTTCTTCTGAAAGCAACATAAAAAGAAATACGCTATACACATACGTACTCTCCCTCCATACTAAACTAGATTAAAAAAAACAAGTTAAAGATTTTCTCCCTATGTTCAAATGCATAAATTTGTAAAATATATTTAGGGAGAACTAAACACCACAGTTTAAAACTCAGTTACTATTGTTTCTTCCTATGATAAAGTCAGTGGACTGCAAACAATACACAATAATTGTATAACCTGTTTTTAAGGAGACTGAGTGCAACTTACCTTAACCAAAATAGCCAACTGAACCTCAAGTGATTTGCATTACATATTTATCTTTGGATAGGAAACCTTCCTGCCTCCCTGTGAGATTTTACTTCAGTGATTGATTCATCAAAACTTCCCCCCCCTCCATTTTTATTTTCTTCATCAGTATACACAAATATGGGTGCATACCACTCATGGCAAACCAGCTGAAATAGAAGACAAACTTCAAGTAGATTTGCCACAGTTATTGATCAGGGCATTAGAATTAACAGTCTAGCCGTGTTAGAAATCCACAATGCGCTCTTTTTATACTTCAAAGGTTACACAAATTTAAACTTGAATCACTTAATCATTTCTGATCATGGGATTGGTAAGAGCTCTATATAAAGTTGGGTTTTAAGACTCCCCCCTCCCCCCCCCCAATTCCAACTTCTGCTTAAATGATACATCTAAGAAAAAGAATCTTTTACACCCATAACAGCTAGATGTAGTTTTTTTAAGTATTTTAAAATTCAAATTACAAGTGCATAAGACTTCAGATTTGAATTTTAGCTCGCATTTCTTAGTACTCAAGTTGGTTGAACTCAGACTAGACAGGCAAAGGGGATCATCACCATAGGTGGCACGCAAAGTTAGGAAGAGGAAAATTTCCAAATGTTCATGTGTATACACACACGAATGCATACACATGGTAGCATTACTCTGTATAAAGAGGAGGGGAACAAACGTTTCTGTCCTAAGAGGACTTTCCGCAATACTTTTCCTGCATACTCCTATTTTAACATTTGTTTATTTATTTAAATGTCAAATTCCTTCTGCATTTCGAAACAATGGGGATCCACAGAATTCGCAGGTAAGCTCTTTCAGCCTACAAAGGTCTAACATCTCGACCATCTATTGTTTCTATCATCTACCTTTTGTGAACAATGTTTTTTTGACAGCCTGCTTCACGTTGTCTCACTCAAACACTATGAAAAGCTTGACTTCTTTTATTCTTATAGTACCATAACCTTTTAATTTCTGCAAATTTTTTATATAATCTTCTGGATGAAGAATTTTGGACAAAACTTGGATATGGAGCTTTTATATGTATACTACTGTATAGATACAGTAGACAACAAAGGTGTAGTCCTTACCAGAATTTAAGTATTGGTATTGCAACAAGGTTTCTTCTGCTAAAGTTAACAATTTAAAAAATTCAACCAAACAAACAAAAAACAAACCCAATCCCCCCCAAAACAGGGGAAAAAAAGAGACCCTCCCCAACTATCCTCCACAATTACCTTTTATAAGAAAAATAATCAAAAAGGGACCCCATATTTTTAATTTCCCTTCTTGACCTCCTGAGATCCAGAAAAAAAGACAAATTGGGACTTCTAGAAAAATCAGAACATATGTATAGATGCTGTTTTCCAATTAAGATATTGGCTGGAAGACTTGAATCTGGGGCAAGCTTCTTAAAAAGCTCACTGTTTTTGATGAGAGTTCATCTTTACTTAAAAGCGTTGAGGAATTTGCAGTCTTTAAAAAGTACCAATTCATTACGCTCTCAAGCGTGGCAGGTATGAAATAGGATGCCCCAAAGGTGTAAATCAAGAGCTTTGTGTCCCCATGGGGGAAAAAAAAGAAACAAAACCCCACAACTAACCATGAAAAAACTCCCATAATACCCCCGACCCCCAACAAACACTTTTTTCAAGGCATAAAATAAATTATCTCTATCTATGAATATCTATATATGTATATGAAACCTTTAAAATCTAGTTGTGTCCTTAAAATAAAACAATAAGCTAGACTAAAATATAGAATGATCACTGTAGAATGATATAATATTATCTTATACATCTTAATTATATAAATACAAGATGACAGATAATTCCACATTAGGGCAGCAAGCTAAATTATGCTGTACTTCAGACCATACCATACTGCAATTCTTTGAAATCAGGTGACCTGATCTTTGTAATCAAAACTGTTTGCCACTATAGCAAGCACAGAACACCTTATATTTACTTACATGATTTCAAAATTGAGTGAACATTCAATCCAACTTTAACTTTCAGAAGTAAAACAACTATATTGGATTGTTCTCTACTGCACAATTCTGATATTAAACCAAGAGATACATTACACATGTCAATGTCCCTTAATTTATGGGTCAGTGTATTCTAATTCAGAGGCCGGCAAACTTTCCCATAAGCTGTTTGCATCAAAGTGTGATTAAGCAGAAATTCAAATCTGAAAGGTGCCAGGAAAAGCATGCTACAGTTTTGAGATAAAACCTAGGAAACAGAAAACTCTCAATATTTAGAATGCAAGTAACATACTATAAAGGATTTTGGAACTAGCATCATCATGGTAATTCCTTCTGCAATTTTCACAGAATGCATGGCTCACCTGCTTTTCCGTTAAATGACTTTTAAGGCATATCAATTTGCATTGTGATAACTGAATATATTAAAATAGGCAAATTACATATTGTAAATATTTACTGACATGTAACAATCTTAGCTTTTATGTAGTGCACCTGTGCATCACAGTTTTTGGTAAGTATGTCAAAATATCACAGTATATATGATTTGTAATAAATAAATTTTGCTTATAATGTTAAAGCTATGTCTACAGTAAGCCAACCCACCCATGTAATTATATTTTACTATACATTAAAAATTTTAATGAATTTAATTAGCAATGATGTCTTCAGTTTTTTTTGAGATTAAGAGTTTTCAGAAATTTTTTCTGATTCACCTTTTAAAAAAACATGTGCAAATACTGAAAGGACAGAAAAGCATAGGACTGGCAAATAGGCTAGCTCAGCATACTAATTTTTAGCCCTTGCATAAGAAAATACTACTAAGCTCAGCAAGATCCATACTATAAATATTTTAATTTATAGAGAATGTGGTGAGCTAGTACTTCATAAATAAAAAAGAAAAAAAATCTCATATTGCACAATTTCTATTTCCACTTATATGACAACAATGACAATGTGATTTCATTTTGCAAAATAAAACAAAAAACCTAATGCAAAATCTAGCTATGGCCACACCATTTTACCTATTTTATTGTTCAAATGCAGTTCTTACCTGTTTCAGGATCACTGAAATCTGGTAATGTAATTGTATTAAGCTGTCGTCTATCAGCAATAGCTCTGTCTAACAGGCTGCTCCCACGTCCGGAATCACTGTAATGAAGTATAGAAATTGTAAGCTATTAAAATATAAAATTATATACTGAGATACAAGTTGCACGCTGCCCTCCTCCCACAAAGGTTCCTGCTATAAAAGTTCTTGCTGTGAACAAATTTAGTACCAAGCACCACTAACCACTCACAGTGAATTAAGCCAGCTGCACTAAACCAGAATTAAGCTGAGCAAAACTAAATCCATATTTACTTCAGCAATTCTGTTTTCATAATTAATACAACCATGAAGGGAACATAGGGTTTTAATTTGATTCATAGCTAACAGCTTTACAGAAAGGATTTATTGTACCTTAAACTTTTATATAACAAGAGGTACAGCTCTCACAGTAAGCTGAGATGGCAGATGTTAAGTTTGAAAATCCACACTTTCCCAGACTGAAGAGAAACACTAAACTCAGGACATCTAATTTTAGGTAAAGATGCTATAACGATGCCATAACTAGATTTCACATAAAAAAGCATTACTTTTATCTCTAGAGTTTTGGGGTTTGGTTTGTTGGGGGTTTTGGGGTTTTTTGGGGGGTGTTTTTTGTTTGGTTTTTTTTTTTTTGGTGGGGTGGTGGTGTGTTTTTGTTAGGGTTTTTTTTTGTTTGTTTTAAAACACACACACATACATATTAACTGCCTAATGCTGACTCTGATCCTAAGAGTGCAGTAGGAACATTTTGAACACTTCCAACACCTCAGGAGCCTAAGCAGTAGCAGTGGTTTTCACTGATTGCTCCTGTGGACAAACACCCTTAATTTCTACTTTAATCATAACTTGGTATCTGTCCCTCAGGCTTCTTGTTGATATACTTGCTGGAAAACTAATTGCTCCTAGAACTACTACTGAAGGTTCAGCAGAAGAACAGGGACTGAGTAACTAAGTGCTCCTACTCCTTAAGATGAGGCTTTTCTTAACAGAAAAGTGTGAAGAAGTATATATGGACACTCCTTCTTTAACCTTATATGGTTAATACAGTAATTTCATTTTTAGGATTGCAAGTCTGGTACTATTCACTGTCAATTAATACTTTGTTAAAAGCCTCATTTAAAAAAAAGGCACCCCACAAACTTAAAAATAATTAAGCTTTATAGCAATTGGGCTGTTAGCCCAACTTAGCAGAGGGCAAACGTTTGTATGATCCTCACCAAGATGATCCTCATCAAAATTCCTAGCTTAAAGTAAAGCCTGAGAGACTTTAATCTAAACTGCAAGACTGGAATTCAGTACATATTTCCATTTGCCTTAATTTTAAAATCCCCTCCTTTCAAATTTGAACTGAGAGAAGGGCAAGAAGCCTTTCAGCAACTCTTTATAGTTGCACACTTCAAAAACCAGTGAAACAACTTCCTCTCTTTGTACAGCTGTTACTAAAATGGTATAAATAAAACTTTGCATTACCCTAACATTTTTGCATGACTGATTTCCTTACAAAATGATGCCATTATAGAAATCCAGAGGAAACAGAAGGGAACTTTCTGGGACACACACTATCAGCTATAGTTGTTACAACAGTTGATGCATATTTTCGGGTAACCACTGTATTAATTACTTCCTCAATCCACAAGCAATGACATGCCAAATGTTTCTGACAAGGAGAGCCAGGCTTAGCATAAGTATCTCCTAAGCACAGCACTGGCATTGTGGTTTCTTCTGTTTTCCTAATGCAAACTAAGAATTGGAAAAGAATTGAACTATTTTCTACTGAACTTCAAGCAGCAGGTTGAAGATAAACATTTAAACTTTCCAAGCCTTGCATCACAAAACAAGTTTTAAACTCATATTAACCATCTCATAAGGAAAAATGTTTGTATGCTGACTAAAGACAAAAGCAAATTGTTCTAAATCAGCTGAGCAAAGGTAGGCACAGTGTTGCATTTAGCCCTTACTTTGTGTGGTGTATCTAGTTATACACAATTTATTTTCATTATTAAAAGATTATCGAGGACACTGAACCCAAGTTTACTCCACAAAACCTGATCAATTGCAAGAAGAAATACTTAACATAAAACACAGCTTATAAAAAAGTGAGTTGTTATCTCATTGGTAAAATGATATATCAAAATCAGTTTTCAGTCTAAATCACAATAGAAAAAGATGTTTCAAATAAGCATGAAGGATATGTAAATCTTTGAGAAAAAAAACATTCTAAAAAGCTTCAAATGACTAAAAGCCGTTTTATTATTGTCCTAAAGAACTATTAAAAGAAAGCTTCAATTATTTCCAGTGGGACACATAATTTTCAAAAAGTGCTTTTCAACAAAATGAAGTGTGCATTAAAATTACAGGGGTTGGAAAATTTAAGTTTTCACAACAATCATCATTCTTCACTACATGCAGAGTGCAGTTGGGTGAAAAGAACTTCCCAGTCACCTTTCGGGCCCGAGTGATAATTCTTATCCTAGTCAACAGATCTGGATCATCGTGATACAGTATGAAGGTATTCAGCCCGCACAGTCACACAGACCACCCAAAGAAAGGTTAGAGCTTGGTATCAGTATTCACTGTTTGATATAGTTCTGTGATTTGTGAAACCTGTCTCCTTCCATTATGATACTTATCCACAGCTCCTGTCCATTCCCTTAATTTGATTTTAATGTTACCATAAACCAGAATTCAAGAAAAGCTTTAAATGTCGAGATAAAAAGCAGTAAAAACCATCAGACACAAAGTAGTCCTTGTTAGTTTTTCCACTTAGATTGTCTTGAAAGAGAACAGTGATGTGAGAGTTAGCAAACATTGCTGTTTGAAGCTGACACAGCCAAGAGTAAGTCACTGCAGATGTGTGAAGGAAGCATTACTTAACGGGTATTTAATATGGCACAGTAGCTCTTACCACAACAGCAGCAAAGTAATGACAAGCCATGATTAGAGCCCTGATCTGTGTAGAGGATGTAACAGCATAGGTGGAAAGTGAAAAGTTGTGCTGGAGTACATGCAAAGCCTCACTGAAATTAAGCTTACATAGAAATTGTAATTATTCTGCAGAGCACAGCATTCTGACGATCAACTCTTAAACCCACCTCCCCACGTGCCCAACCATCCAACTAAAATAAATCACCACCCACTTAGTTAGAAGAGAAATTCCCTCCCAGGTTCCAGCTGCTAGTTCAACGACTTTGAGTTGAAAATAATTCAGCTCAAACTTTTCTGGTTGCTGACGTACTTGCTTTCTCTAACCCCTGGGTCCTGCTCCCTGCTCCACAGCGCAGTATCAAAGTCTCTCTCACAGAATCTCAGTATCACACAATGGTTAGAGTTAGAAGGGACCTCTGAAGATCATCTAGTCCAACCCCCCTGCCAAGACAGGGTCACCTACAGCAGGTTGCACAGGACTGCATCCAGGTGGGTTTTCAATGTCTCCAGTGTGGGAGACTCCACAACCTCTCTGGGCAGCCTGTTCCAGTGCTTTGCCACTCTCAAAGTAAAGAAGTTCCTCCTCGTGTTAAGATTGAACTTCCTATGTTCAAGTCTGTGCCTGTTACCTCTTGTTCTGTCACTGGGCACCACTGAAAAAAGACTGTTCTCATCTACCTGGCACCCTCCCTTTTAAGTATTTATAAATATTGATAAGATCCCCCCTCAGTCGTCTTTTCTCCAGACTGAAAAGACCCAAGTCCCTCAGCCTTTCCTCTCAAGAAAGATGCTCCAATCCCCTAATCATCTTAGTAGCCCTTTGCTGGACCCTCTCCAGCAGTTCCCTGTCCTTCTTGAACTGGGGAGCCCGGAACTGGACACAATGCTCCAGATGTGGCCTCACCAGGGCAGAGTAGAGGGGGAGGATGACCTCCCTTGACCTGCTGGCCACACTCTTCTTGATGCACTCCAGGATGCCATCGGCCTTCTTGGCCACCAGGGCTCTCAATGTGCTGTGACTGACTCAGGTCCCTTCCCAGGCTTTTCCTTCTCTGAACTGCTCAGTAGCTCGCTAAAGAGAGAACCAATTTTCCTTCTTTGGCCATTACGTCAACTCTCTCAATCTTCTTAAAGAGATGCATGTGCTTATGTAACTGAGATCAAACAAAGTAAGAGCAAAAACTGAACAGATAATGTTCATCATACTGCTATACAGGTATCTGATGCCACCTGGTACAAAGCTCTTCTGCTGCAGCATCTCTTCTCCAGAAACTGGCAATCCTTCAAACAAACAGACAGCAGGAAATTCTGCTTGTCCTCTTCTCTAGGTGTTTGATAAACATGTTGAATAGTGCCAGCCTGGATTTCTGCATTCTGCATTCCCATTTAATTTCATAGCTTATCTAAATATATATGGCAAAGGACCTTCACAGAAACACTCTGGAAACCCAAATAGGACTATAACAACTTATCCAAATACTTGCTAATGCCTTTGAGGAACGTAAATATGTTCATAAGCAAGAACTCCCTTTAATAAAAAAGGCATGCTGACTTTGCAAGCACATCATATTCATCCATATGACCTCTGATGTTTCTATCGTCTTAATTAATGTCCAGTCCTCCTTCATTTTGTTTAGTGAAAGTACTTGAACTAAACTTCCACTACAGCAATCTCTCCACTAACCAATATAAAAGGCTCTATAACCCAGAACAGGTTGAAAATCAAGACAATACCAGTACATCGAGCCCCATCAAGGAGAATGGCAGTTACCCAATCACTGTAATCAGTCCTCATCACTGCAGAGCTCATTAGCTTTGGCGTACCTTACTTCACAGAACTGTGAGTACCTTCTGCGTGTCCATCAACTGGTATCTTTGCACATCAGTCTCCAGATTCCCAGAGGATTAGTTTGTCCATAAGAAATACGAGACCAAGTAAAAGCAGGACTGCTGACCTAATATTGCCCTAAAAGGCTACTGAGCAAGGTACTGAGCAGTCTAGAATTCTATAGCATCTTACCTTGGGTTAGTGAGATTATAGCAGGATTTCCAAATCTGGAGCATGTGTTTACATGTAAGGAGTGCTTCATCGGGGCCTCTGCACAGGGACTCCAATTTGACTTTTGTAAACAGTAATCTAGTGAAAAGGAGAAGGAAAATAAAAAATGAAAAGAGATTCCAATTCAAGAAAAACATTTTTAAAGATAGCCAACATCACACCAAACTAGTGAAAACATAACTTCAAAGTAACAGTGCTTTTACAAGATGACCTTTTCAACTGGACAGAAACAATAGTTGTCAGGGCTTTTAAATTTTTAAAAAGTTAAGCGAGACAATATAGCTTAGTGACCACTAAAAACAGTACATCATATGTTGAAGAGAAAAGACATGTCTTCACTAAAGAAAATCTTTACTACTTTTATGACAAAGGAAAGTATTTTCCATTAACTGGCTCGGATTATAGTTGTCTAACATGTAACTCACAAAACAAAACAACTCAGTACTGATGCAACTTACTTCCCTATACTATCAACTTCTATTATAGGAAATGGAAGAGGCTGTAGTGAAAAAGGATACCACTAGACCAGACAGATTAATGGGAGGTAGTCAGCATCGGTAAGGTCAACAAGAAAATGTAGCTCCACCCCACATTATGTTGCCATCAGCAGGCACTAAAATTGATGTTTGACTTGAATTTTGAACATTTTGAACATTCACAAGTGACAACCTGAAGAAAGCACATAATTCCTCAAATATGCAGCAAACTATTCATAATGGCAGCAAATACGTTTGCCAGAAGCCACTAGAAATTAATTCTGATTTCAAAGTTGATGTTTCTAATGGCAGGAAGACAAATAAAGCACATAGCTCCATAAGATGATGACTGCATATTGCTTTTACATCCCATGTATCAGCAGAAGATTGTCCACAGAGATTAGCTTAGACACCTTTCTGGATAATTAAAGAATATAAATGCAATATGACAATAAAGCAGCTAGTCAATTGGTATGCATATTTATAGGAGTCACAGCATCTGGGAACAGATAATATACAGGAAAAATACTAATTTAAAAGCAATTTTAAATTGCATGATTAAAGAGCACAAAGGAGAAGATGCATGTAAAACTGTTAGCCTACTTTCTGTTTTTAAACCCAGGTGTATTTTGGCATTTTATTCCAGTGCAACCTTAATCATCCTAAGTGAAAAATTTATATGATTGGTCATATGGTTTGCGTGGGAAGACTGAGAAGGGTGTAGAAGGTGGGCATGTGTGAAAACTCAGAACTTTCTCATCCCAAATACAAACTTCGAGGCTGCTAATAGTAACTGCAAACTGCCAGAGGGTTTTCTCAAGAATAAGAAATGACATCAAGTGCCTCAGCAAGTTACAGCAGCTAAAGCTTTGGTGCTGCACTGAACGTCCTTTGCAGAAACTACCCAGCATGTCAATCTAAAAATGAATCACGCTACCTTAATTGTACAATGTGTGTTTTGGTGGGACAGAGGAAGAAACAAAATGCAGGTTGCTGAGTTAGTTTAAGAGAATGAATACCTGTGGATAAGCAAGGTAAGTAACGTCATATGGAGTCTCACCTGATGCCTTGTAGGAATGCAGAACAAAGTAATCGGTTACACTAGTTTAGCTTTCTTCCTATCTGTAAATTGGATTTGAACATACAGGGAACTATATAGATAATTTAAACTCATATCTCATTTGGCAGACTGGTCCTCTCTAGATATTCGTTTAACTGTGACCATATCATTGGAAGAAAAAATGTCCAGGTCTGTCCACCATTTTACTCAAGAGAGAAGGAAAAATGACAAATAACATCCTCCTCCCTTCACACTACTACATCTATTCGACCCTTAACACATGAACACACACACCCTGCCCAAACAACAAGACCTAGGCATCAAAACCCAAACCTCAAATCACAAGAATATACCTCACACAATTACATTCCTGTTTCTCTGTATGTAAAAAGAAGCAAGTACTTTTTACAGTTTGAAGAGCTTATAGAAGTTCAGTTTTTTTAAAAATTGTGATCATAAAGCACTTTACAAAGGTTATGGAACATAATGAATTCAGAAGCACTGAATTTACAAGTCATTCTAGAAGAAGACAATCATAAGATATACTTTATCCTGTACAGTTTACAGATAGATTGAATTTACACTAACAGCCTTCCAACATTTAAGACTTTGAGGAAAAGGCAGGGAAAAGGCAGAGAAAAGGCACAGGGTCAGTATATCACTAACATTCAGCATACAAGACCAAAAAGAAAAATGGAGCAGGAGATAGAAAGGAGGGGATTTGCTTATTAAGAAATTATTTAAACACATGTACAAAGTAGCAGGAGTCTGTGCAACAAAAATGTAAGAACCTGGACTACTACTGCAGGATTGAAGGGCAAGAGAGCAGAAGACAAATATGCTTATAAGAATTAAAGCAACACCTCAGAATTTGATGCTTTTGGATGCACTTGGTACACATACAACATCATCCCTGTTTCCTATGCATTATGGCAATCAAGGGGACTGGATGGTTGCAGGTTGCCCAAAATACAAACAATAAACAAAGTATGATGGAAAATATTCATAATTCTAATAAAGGCAAGGGAATTGTATCTAATGGGAAAAAAAGTACACCGGTGTGAGATTATCCACACTAAACCAAAAAATAATCTATTGAATAGAAAAGGTTGCGTTTATAAAGCCACACAGAGCAGTTTCCCTGGGTCCAAGAAATATTTTGACTATAAATCACAAAATAACTAAGACTCTTCAGAAAACTGACATGGGATGTTAAATAAGAAAAGGAAAACCTGCCAACTAAACGTTTACTTAACAAATGGGGGAAGGAAGGGAAGAAAGAGGAAGGCAGCAAAGGGCAGGAGGAACACCATGTGACAAACAGGTCTCTCAAATTAACTTAGTTCTTTCAAGTTCCCCTGAAATATGGCTGGATGTACAAGTTGATAACAAGATAAACAAGCAGCTCAGGGACAAGTATTATCAGGAACGTTTTAGAAGCCATGAGGTAGACCATCTGAAAAGGAAGTTTCTGAAAGGTCAGCTTCAAGCATCTGTGGAAACAACTCTTCTGGAATACAGCCTGCATTACTAACACAGACAATTTAAACTTTACAGGGACGTTTTCACACGCATTTTCAATGCACTATTAAAAATGGTGAAGAATGGATTAAAAATACCAAGAGAGAGGATGATGAAAATCAAGCTGTACATTTTACAAGTATCACGAATTATCTGGTTCTGTCTGTTTGTAAGAGTCAGAGGTTTAAATTACTGGCACCCAGTGCAACAAAACATGACAGAGTAACCACAGCATGGTGGGACAGCACTCATGACTAAGAATGGAAGTACTGAGGAACAGACAATATTTAAAATAGAAATGAAGAGTAGAACAATGTGTGACAGTGACACGTCAAACTGGAATAAATATAACATAACAAGAACAGAAATCTGTTTGGGTCAAATCCTTTGGGGAAGGCAAGAAGGTAAAACAGGTTCTGTTAAAGACATTAGACTAATGGAGCATTTGTTCCAGCATCAGCATTTGATATGGATGCAGATCTTTAACGTTAGATAAAAATAAAGTGAATTTTATCATTTTAGAAGACTAATTACCCAGACACAAAATGGAGAACAAATCAAGCTCTTAAGTGGAAGGGCTTAGTTATTCTTGGAGCTAATAGCTGTTAAATTTATGAAATAGTTACTAAAGCACCAAATGACTCCATTACTTCAAGACTGTTCTCCCTAACTAATGAGAACATTATAAAACAGCTGCTTGTAACGTAATCCATATATTGCTGGATTTTTATTTAAATAAAGAATGAAAAAACCCAAACGGGTTTATAACTAGGTCTTTGAATTTCAGTGGCACACACCCAAATAATTTGATAGTGAAGGTTAGGAAATATATCCAAGATACAGCAGAAGCCTGGCATTTAACACAAAGATGCTAAAATGTTTCAGGATCTGCATCTCAAGTTGAAGGGGTAAAACCAGATGTTTGAGAAGTCAATCATTGATAACTTTGTGCAAGTAAGACATCAGAAACATGCAGAGATCCTATCAAGAATAGCAGGGGGCAGAGAGTGGAGAGAAGAGAAAGAAAAATCAGCAGAGAAAGCTGCATCTTGGGTACACAGGAAAATGTAAAGCTAAACTAGACCTGAACAGAATATCTTACCAAAAAGTTACAGTCTTTAAAGGCTTTTTTGTATCTAAGTAGGAAAAAAACATGAAAATGTGTAAACTAAACAGGGGCAATAGGACGAAGATTAAGGATATTCAGGAATGAACCCCAACCTCCACCATAATCCTTATCTATGTTGTCTCAGATATGAAAACAATGACAAATGGAGAATGGGAACACTTTAAAAATTATTAGTTAAAGCAGTGAAAAATAATCCACTTCTCAGAATTACGGAAACAATGACACATAAGATTGTCTTTTCTAAAGTAAAAACTGTAAAGAAAACATCACTTCTGTAACGACTGGAGAAGAGCAACTATATCGCCTATGTTTTTTTCAAGAGGGTAAGAACAGATGAATATATATAATCTGAATAACAAGCAAAAATTTATACAAAAATAGCATACAAAAAAGTGAAAGGAGTATTAGACTTTTATTAACAACTAACATTGTTAATGGAAAATACGGGTTATAGTTCAAGTTTAATAAAGAGATTGTACCAAACAACCTGTGTAACTGTTATTCCAAACCAGAGCTGCCTAACAGCCAGGTTCATCAAGGTGAGACAGCTGTGAAGAGGGCAGATGTGATTCTGGAACGTACTCATTGGAGCAGAAAAAGAAAGAGACAGTGCCACTGTACAATACCCCGGTGAGACCACATCTGGAATGTTATACATAATTCTCATTATAACAGTTAAAAACACACACATGAGAAGTTTCAAATTGGAGCAGCTGCAGAGAAAGGCTGCGAGGGTGATCAGCTGACTGGAGACTGTAGAGTATGAAAAATACTTCATTTAGTCAGTCTAGCAAAAAGAAGCCAAGAAGAGGTACAAATTCTATCTATAAATACAGATGAGACAAGCACCGTGAAGGGAAAAGAACAATTTATCTAGAAGATAATGTCTTCACAAAAACTAATATATATAAAGGCCATACAGACTATTAAAACATTAAGGGTGGAAATTAGGTCTCAAGATTATAAATGAAATTGTAGAAAAGACTGTTTCCTCACACTTTTTTTGGATAGACTGCAGAAGAGATGGAACAAGTAACCTAACTGTACTTCAAATACAGCTGGTAAGTTTATGAAATGCGTTACAGACAGGACAACTGTAATAATGAAGCCTTGTGACTTCCAAAGTTCTTGCTAGTGCTCTATTTCCTAATCAGTACAAACTCATGTATTAAACCATTATCTGAAGCTTTCCGTACCAGCCAACCAGTGTAATTTGTAGCATAGTTAAGAACTTGTGAATCTCCAAAATAAAATTGCTGTCTTAATTATGTCTCCTTCTTCTCAGCCAGCCTGTTTCACTTTTTGAAATAAAATACCCAGATACTATGACCATGAATTCCCTTTCACAGCAACACTCTTACTACGTCAGGAGGTAAAGAGTCTATTTGTTCAATACTGGCCTAAGTTATTAAGGATATTTCTATTCTAGAACGTTCTATTCTAGAACAAAGCAAAAATTCAAAGCAGTGAAGACCGAGCTCTGCTATGCGACAAGTAACACTATCAGTATTGAGAACTCTCAGGTTTTTCAGTGAATAGGTACTGCTTACCTTGGGTGTCATTTTAAAACAAGCAGCTTTGCTTTTGGGATCACGTAAGCAATTTTTGCATGCTGCTGCATGCCATATGAGCCCATGAGCTTGGATCAGCCATAGCTAGATATCTGTATTCCACACACTACTCCATGGAAGAGACCTGCCTTTCATTCCCCAATTCCTTCTTCAAATCTGGCAATATGACATGCTACCTATCATTCTTCTAACAGATCTGCCTGCTAGAGAAGTGTCACTCAATGCAGTGGTAATCAGAAATCTCCCTACAGTCTCTCAAACTAAGAGACCTTCTACAGCAAACTTTTAATTCCACTAGACTTCTTCTGAAGGGTCCACATCCCCATATCCTGATCCAAACAGAACAGAATGCTCTCTTTTCAGTTAAGATTGGGAGTAAACTTCATTCTTATTCTCTTATTATATAAACTACTCACATTGTTCAGGGCTCGAAGAACACAAGAGCGAGCTGTGCATAACACTGAAGGCATGTGCTTTGAAAAATATTAGTCCTTCAGCTCAACACAGCAAAAGCTCTTAAGGACTCTTCTGTATGCAGTGAGGTCAAGCTAACCAAACTCTTCACAACAGTCAACAGCTATCCCACTTGAAGAAACTAAAATTTAAAAGGATGCATCAAATCCACTTGTTTACAATGCGGGATTAAAAATGCAGCTACCTTTGGTTTATGTTTAACCTACTTTAAGTAAACAGTAAGTTTTAAAAGAACCTTTTTAAGTAATTTAACAGTTTGCATTTCTAACTTCAGCTAACAGTATTTTTACATGATAATCAATTATTAAAAGATAGTAGGAAAATAATTAATATACTGGGAGTCCCATAAATATGGTAACAACCAACAAACAAACCACGCAGGAAGTGCCAAGCAATAGCTTGGTCTCCCTGACAAACGCATTAATTTCTACAATAGCTTAAATATAAGAATAAACTATATATATAATCAACTGTGATAGATAGCCTTTTACTTATTAGAGCATAAAAGAAAGATGACAAATACCAGTTCTGTGTAGAGTTATATAAGATTTTATTTTGGTTTCACATTTAAATGCCCATTTGATATATCCAACTTCAAATCCTGGAATGCTAGGAAAATTCAAAAGAAGTTGTTCTGGTTTTAAGCCTAGGCACCATGTTAAAAAATAAAACCACAAAGAAACCTCACCAAGCCTAAAGGTATGAGTTGTGAAACCTTAGACCAACTAGTCTGACAACAATCCCGTATTTAAAAAACAAACAAACAAACAAACCAAACCAAACCAAAAAAAAAAACCCACAAAAGGGTGATGCAGAATAACACTATAGAAAGATATTAAAGTCTCATAATGAACTTTTTTTTTTAACAGAAAACATAGGCTTCTTTTTGTATGATCCAAATATAAGGGAAAAAATAACCACGCTGATGTAAAACTTACATTTACATGCATACTTCATACAATTGCATCTCATTTCTGTTACAAACTGTCATAGTGTCAATTGCTTGTGTAAATTAAATGAGGTTAACTGACGGACCCCACTGAATAATTAAAGTGGGAAAGCAGTACGCAGAATGCATAAAATTAAGTTTCAACAAATACAATTCAGTGTTGATGATTTGAAAAAATCTAGATCTATTTATCTTTCCTAAATAAAGTGTTAGGAAGTCACTTCTTGCACTTAGCAGTTACATATATAGGAAAAACTTCTGATGACTGTTACAGGAAACATAAAAGAAACGAGGAAGTAGGAGGAAGCCAAATCTTAGCAAATTCAGTTTCTCTTTTTCAGTACATGCTATCCGCAAGTGCCCTTCTGACAGTCTTGTAATTACTCATAAATAAATGGTTTAGAAGAAAAAAAGTTAAAATTAAAAGAAAATCCTAGAGTTCCCAGCATTGACTTCACTCACGGTCCATAATTTAACAACAGTTTACTGTCTGCGTGTTTGTAGCTTCTTCTAACAGGAGGCAGGAGGGCTGACTGCTTGAAGACCCTTCACTTGGGAATTCCAGTTGAATCCAACAGGACTCTAATTTGTGTATAATATACTCTCCTAATGAAAAGATCCTTAATACAGCACAGTAGGAAACTTCCCAAACAATTTGTTCGGCTGCATGGCTTAATAGCTCTCAAGCTGTCTTTCTTTTTAAAAACCCTGCATATAGCTATAGGAACAAATACAGCCTTTGCAATGTAATGTGGAAATGCATCATAGAAATAACTGACCAAGAAGCAAAGAAGAATGCCAGCAAACAGGTAATTGAATATAAGCCCCCAACGGGGCAATTATGCTCAAAATAATTGACACAATCCTTTCCAACAGACATCGTGCAGGCAATTCTCTGCATAAAGCAGTGATAAATGATACTGAAATATTTTGTGGAGTTCTTGTTTACACGTGACGAAAAGTGGCTACAGTTCAATAGTGCAACAGATAACTGAAAGGCTAGAGAATGTGCCCTACTGTCGGCAAGTACGGTGACGTTCTTACCAGAAAGGATGTTTGGAGGTGACCCAATTACAGAAGCTACCATCAGAGTGTGCAGTCACCAGTATTAGAGAGTGCTTAGTAAAGAATGATATAAAAACCAATGGCTGGAAACAAATACAGGATCAATTAAACTTAAGAACAAAAGTACTGTCTTAAGGAAGAGTGCAACTGAAACAAGCGACCACATGCTGCAACGGTTTCTCTGGTTTTTGATATGTTCTTATCAAGATCGGCTGTTCTCTGGAAGGTATGCTTTAGCTAAACCTGTATTAATAGAAAAACTAAAAGAGATTTAGCAACTTCTAATATACAGAAGGTGAGGGGTTTTAGAAATTGATCCTCCTGGCCTCAAACTCTATTAATTTGAGCATTCTGTTTTGACAGCTGTCTCTTTAATGCTTGCTGTAGAAAGCTTACAGCTTCACATTAGTCAATTCCAAAACATCTGCATGATCATCAAAACACAAAACGACACAATTGCAAAAATTTAACCTAAAGGGAGAATGACAACATGAAACTAGATAGAATATGAAATACATATAGTTTTATAAAGGATTTACTTACACATTCAGTGATTTTAGGTGCATCACTTCTATCACCACGATAATCAAATTACATAAAGAAATTCATAAAGGTGTGCTGCAATTGCAAAGCGAACCCTTGCGCAGTCAGTCTACTCCATTTTGCCTACCCAAGGAAAGCTTTATTATCATGAAAGATATAAACATAAATTGTTCATTACAAAACATGAAAAATCACTGTTTGTAAGTACCTCGAAATAACTTTTTGCGTGACTGAACAAATTAATGTTATTTCCTGGTGATTTCTTTTGAATTTCTGCGACACTGCTACCCAATCAATTTCTCTCGCCTTATCCTGAAGCCAGTTTCCTCTTTCCCAATTAATGACATCTGCTTCTCATTTGTGTTTGAAGTGCCAACAGTCAGGAATGAGTCTAAATGATCTAAGCTGCATTTGCAAGCTAACAAGACACAATTCATGAGAAGAGGTTACCGAACACAACTATCAGCAATGTCTACTTAGGTATTTTTTTCAGCTGCTTTTATCAATCCAGTTCCTTCAGGAAATCAAATTGACTGAATCACTGGATGCCCAACACTGGCAACAGGAGGTCAAGTACCCAAATCTAGTTTTTGTAAAAACTCCAGAAAAACATTAAAATTAATAAAAAAGTCTTCTAAACTGTGTCTCAATCGCCAAACATACCCAAAAGATGTGAAACCTGTGATTCACAAAAAGTGACAGATTTCTATAGTACCAATATTAATCATAAGGGTAATCTCCTCCAACCTTGTTTGCACAGATCTCCAGTAGTGGGAAGCCTATACACATACAGAAAGTAAAGATAAAGTAAAAATAGGCAGTTCAGATCACTATTTGAAGCCTGACTCTCAAACAAGCAAAAGAATGCAACAAAACCAGCACTCAAGCCCCAAAATAACACAATTTTGTGGAACCCATGAATAGGTATCCTTGGTGTGCACTGGATGGCCTCTGCTGTACCCTTTGAGATATTATTTCCCATATATTTGTTCACAAAGCAGTAGCATTGCTTCTTTGCAAGGAAAAGCAGCAGTCAGTCCTGTGATTTCTGGTGGAGTTTATGTATACTGTATTCCATCTTATGAACTCAATGTCCTTAAGAAAATGTAAATCTGTAAACTATAATGAAGATAGTTTCTGACTAAAGCCAGAACAAATTAGTTATACTTGAAAACTTTTTGTTTTCCTGCCTTGAACACCCTGCGGCAGCCAGCTCATGATCCAAACTGGGACTCTTTCAATCAAGTTTCAAAGAAAAATCTACAGCCTAGCAAATATAATTCAGAGATAAGACCCCGGGGCCAATGACCAATTTGTTATATAAAGTAATATCTACCTATCAACAATCTATTTTTTAATGGACAATTCTGTAAAAGCATATAACAACCACCAAAGGGAAGGGGAAAAAAAACCCAAACAGACAAGCACAGCATGAAAAGAAAAAACACAGGCAACTGATACTGTCTTTCATGACTTAAAGAAAAATCATTCCTGAGAAAAAATTCATTTAACTCCCAAGACCGACAGGATCAAAATGCAATAGATTTGGAAAAGCATGTTGTAAAATGTTGACAAGAATGTGTACACCAACCTGAAAGACAGGGTTTTGGCAAGCCTAACAGATCACTACTTCTTATCCAATCATATATTACTGTCCTTTCCTCAAATAATTCCCAGTGCTCTATTTATCAAGGAAAAAAAAAGAAGTGCAAATTTTACCAGCACCACACTCTGTAGCGCAACTACAACTGACCTTGGGAAAACAGAATAGTGTAGTCTGTTCCCTTTAATTGACAAGTACACCCCTGTCCCACAAAACATCAGTGTATGTATCATCGTACAGTGCATGTACCAACCAGCTCTTCTGTTATGCCCACCCGGACAACTCCCAGAAGGAAACAAGTTTGTTAATCAATGAACTGAGAAGGATGTTTAAAAGGCTTTGTGATTCTGGGAAATCTACTGTAGCTCAAAAGAGCCCTTGAGGGTCAGGAAGGAAAAGATTTAATAGTTTTCAAAGAAGTGACATATTGGCCTGATGCTTCTGTGAAATATTCTTGGAAGAAAAAAAAAAATTTCCATCACACTTCAACAAATGTAAATGTTTAAACTGTGAACTTAGTCTTCAGTTGTCTTCAAACCTGTTACCATATGTCTTTCCTTTTTCAGTGTACTTAACATTAAAATAACATACTTGCACTCCTCAAATAACCCATCTGCTGTTCCCTGCTTCTGCTACTTTAAAAGCTTGTCAGCTGCTACCCATTGCAGTTCAATTTTCAGCATAAAATTAGCAATTAATACTTATTATTTATTTTGCCTAATTACACTAATTTCAGGCACTATACTCATCTTTAAGTGCCCCAACACTTGAAATAATGAGGGAACCCCAAACAACTAAAATTAAGAAAACAATATCACAAGTGTTTCATTAAGAAACCTAATTCTGTCTCCCTCGACTGAGAATCTACTTTTGACTAACCATGAAGTAGAAACAGATAGAAGTGGTGTTTCAAGATTTCATATCATTCAAAAGACTGCTAAGATATATAATCCTCGCAAGAAGCCGATAAAAAGACAGGAAAGAGTCATGGAAAGGAGTTTGTAAATAAGGCTCCTCAGGTAATGGCACATATAACTGTACTATATACATTGCACAAGATATTCAAGCCCAATATGAACCAATGCAACACAACCACCATTGCTCTGCATCACCTTGAATACACACCTCCGGGACTGCTTATACATTCAGAGTAGGCAATCATTGCATCAAATTAAATAAAATTCAAAGAAAACCCAAGCAGCTAAGACCTCAAGCCTCCCTCACAGTTAAGTACTCCAGTAATTTAGGATAGACTGTGGCTTCTTCCTGCCTACTCTCTTTGCATTCAGGGCAGCATGTCCCTGCTTCTGTTTGAAGAGGAGAAACGGATCATCTCACCCAGTCTCCCACATAGTTTGATGGTTAGGACTCCGAGCTGCATCATCTGTGGGTTCAAATCCTGTCAAGCTGGAGAGGAACTGAACTTCACATTTCTACGACAGGGACAAGTTGTCTAATGAAAGGTGGGGAAAACACAGTGTAACTTCAGATGAATTCAAATGCAGTAGGACCTGAATGAGGTTAACTATTCAGATTTTTTGGTGCTCGCACCCTACTCCATCCCATTTTACCAGAGCAGAGTATTCCTAATCTTTTCTGTAATCTTAATCTGTTCAGTAATCTTTCGTTTAGAGATCTTTTTGTCCCTGGATCAAAGCACTCTCAGGTTTCAGGAGGCTTTAGAGGTCAGCTAGCATTTAAAAGTAGATTGATTGCATTGCTCTGAAGAACGCAGCTAACTTGTTCATAAGTAGAGTGGTTACAACCTAGCATTTTAAGCTGACAAAAAGTTTGAATTGATAACGCTATAGATATTCAGCAAATATCTTGCATTTTTATTATTTCTGGTAAACATTACTCCATACCTATTTCACTTTTAGAGGTTTCTTAGATTTTCACCAATAGTTTTTGCTGTACCCCTTAAGGTCTCAGAGCAGATTGAATATTTATGCTGCCAATATAACAAAGCAAGAACAATCAACTCTCTATTCGAAGAAAATGCTATACCTTGCTGCTAACAGCACAATGTGATGTTTGCTCATTCATTCCACTCCTTTAGATAACGATGGGACAGAATTCTTTGGCTCTGAGCAATTTCTTTCTACTTCCTGACCTAGAGGTGCACGGGGCAAAATCATTATCTGACTGGCCATGTTTGTTCAGCAACTTTCTAGCTTTATAGGGCAGGAAGGTTAACACTAATTTAAGATACAAAGATATGCTTGCTGTATGCCTCAAATATTGAACACAAATTCTAGGAATGCATCAGATTTTCAAATGTTAAAAACTGACTGACAACATATTTACTAATTGATTACAACAGAAGAGTGCTGGAAACTACCCACTTCTCAGTGTGTTCTATGACTTCCTTGCAACCTCTGGCATTTTACAAAGATGTAGTATTATAAATTTCTGAAAATTCAAAAATTCAATTTCAAAGAAAAGCAAAACAAAAAGAACACACAGCTGTGAATAGGGCAGGACAGCACTCTGCAGCAATGCAATTACAGCATAGAGAGGTATGCGGATAAGAATAAAAGAAATAAGAAGATCACATAAATCACAAGCCCTATGTTTTACTTTAATATTTTCGAAGTACAGGGATTTATTATGCTGTATAGCCACTGAAGTATCATTTTCATGGTTTCTAACAGAAATACAGAGAATACCAAGAAAACTCTTGTACTTTTTAGCTTACTGGGATTGCAAGCATAACTGAAAGATAAAACATAAAACATGATGGTATTTGAAGTGTTTACAAAAGCCAATAAAGTACCATAAGTGAACGTTTCAGTATATCTAAAAATTAGCAGGCCTTAGAGGAAGACAAGAAATCTCTTCCCAGACTGCTAGGAAGTACCGTGAGATTGTATTGTTTACAGAAGTTGCAGAATAAGAAAATGGAATCAAAGATCCACTAAGCACTTGTGTTTTATATTTTATATATGTGCACGTACACATTTTCGACCATTTCAAGAGCACCAGATATAGTGTGCAAGAACAGATTGTAAACTTCAGGTTTTGCTGATAAATCCTTGAAAACATAACCCAGTTACATGAAGGAATCAATCCAAATTTATCTTATTGACCAGATGTGTCTGTCTGGCTGTCAGTATCAATTGCAGAGAGCACACAAGGAATCCCAATCATATCCTTGTCTTCTCTGGGAACCAGAAGTAACTTGACAGCACTAAAAACAAGAATCTAAAAGACTGTCTAGAGATACATATAGCTGTGTTTCACCTTGGATTCTTCAGCAATTGTTGCCACATCTGATGGCAATTCCTACTGCCAAGACATTCCTCTTAAATTCCCTGATCTGTACCAGTAGGTTGTAACATAGTACACTGTATCACCATGGTGTTTGTATTATACAACAGGACTAACAATTTAGAACCACTGTTATGACCCATATGATTAATATACAGACGTACATTAATAGAAAGATCAGTACTTTTTAAAACAACTCAGGCAACATGTTTAACCACAAGATGCAGTTATAAACAAGTACAGAAAGGCCATGAACCATATTTGAAAAACCCATAAATACCTTTTGAATGCTCACAAAAGTAATTTTAAACATTTTACTGAATGATCCTTTGTACTCTTATTACAATAGGGAGAACTGCAGTTTCAGAAATACTTCTAGACTATTATTATTCTGAGAGATACAGCAGCTTCTGTGTCATTTACATTGCCACTAAGTGGCAGAAGATGAAAAAAGAACAGACAGAAGATGACAGATCATGGTGCTCTGAACTTATTTGTTTTAAACAATAACAGGGTATAAAATTAGGTAGCCGATACTTCAATTGCCTCTCAAACCACGACTTACTGACAGGTCCCTCAGACCTGAGGGACGCACAGACAGGTTTGGGAGAGGAACTGCTAGATAGTTCTGAAATCGTGAAGCACGTGTGGAAGCCCCTAACAAGAACAGAGACAACTTATACGTGTGTGGATAAACTAGGAAGTGAGAAACAGCAAAAGGCCACAAAAGCAGTTGCATGGAACTGGCTGCAAGCCGCAGAAGTTCTGAGGAGAGGTGATATCAACGAAGGTCCTGGTCAGATTTATGAGGAAAAAGGCAACAGTACCTTACATAGACCGCCAAAAGGAGGCATGAAACATCAAGGGACAGAGATTATAGTGATTTTCTTTCCTATTTTCAAACTAAAAATTCTTGAAGAAATCATATTTTTCTGGCATGTTGATCAAGTAACAATATATGATACGGGCCAGTCATCTAAAAGTTAAGATTGAGATACTTCAAAAAATTATCTAAAGTAAACACTTAGGATATTTGTAATACTATGGATTACAACCTTACTGACTGTTGATAAAGCACTGGAATGGAACATTGGAAGTTAATGGAAGCTGTCCCCGAGTTATTTTGCTGTGAGCATTTCATTCAATTTTCATAAGAAAATAAATTTTTAAAAAAACCCAACCTTACAGAACTACAAAATACAAATGTATTTTAAGATCTACTTAACATTAAGAATAAACACAAAGAACGATTTCTTTCTTAATCAACAAGCACAAACATGCTTCTTCCCTGTTCACTTGTTTAGTTATCCGTCAAGCAACTTCAGATGACTCGTTATTACACAGGTGAAAGAGGAGATTTTCTGTTATGATGTATTTTACAGAACAGATTCCATACAATATGCATGAAGTTATCTGTAGGATGTGACAAACCTATCCTAGCTAATAGTAAAGTCCTGTTTATCCTTCTTAGAATATTGCACAAAACCAGAAGACAAAAATACTCTAAAGCATGCAACAGGGAGAAATTATCTGAACAGAGTCTGTAGAAAAAACCAAAATAAGATCAACTATAGCTCTAGCTTCCCTTCCAAAACCAAATCCTTAATCACCATTTAACAAGCCTCTACTAAAAAGCAGACTTGCATAAAATGGGCGGGGGGGGAAGACTGTTGGAAAAAAACCCAGACCAGTCTTCAAATCCATCCCCTCTTGAAATAAATTAGATGAGAATCTAAGAAAAATAAATATGACAGAA
This sequence comes from Anarhynchus alexandrinus, assembly GCA_008711295.1. Taxonomy (NCBI): domain Eukaryota; kingdom Metazoa; phylum Chordata; class Aves; order Charadriiformes; family Charadriidae; genus Anarhynchus; species Anarhynchus alexandrinus. Next base: position 528,946 of record VUYV01000120.1, read on the forward strand.
AGTGTAGAAAGTAAACACGACATTCACTCACATAAAATTTTCTGGATATTCACTCAAGGCCATATCAATGATATTCAAAGCATCATGATAGTGTTTCTGGGCTGATAGCAAGAGTGCAAGGAGATGAAGAGAGTTGGCATCATCTCCTTGTAGCTGCAGAGCCTGACGAACATAACCCAAAGCTTCTGGTATCTATTTAAAAAAAAAAAAAAAAAGGCAGAAGAAGAAAGCACCACCATTAGAAGTATTGCCTATTACTTGATTGCACATCCATAAAATTTTCAAAATATTAATCTGGGTACCATGTAGAATTCTACAGACTCCTGTAAGACACTACTCGTAAGTTTAAAAAGGACCTGATGCTCTACAGTGAACAGTAAAAATTAAGTAATATATTAACCCTGGATAATAAGATACACATTTTAATAAAACAGCTCCCTTCAGCACTTTAAAATACTCGGTTACTGTTCTTTTTCAAATATTGGTTGTATTTCTATATGATTTTGAAAATACTTTAATTGTAGTACATTAACAGAAATGTATAGCTAGATTGCAACAGTAACTTTCCTTCATGTAGAATTTCATTATCTCCTCAGCTGCATGCGCTTTTGCTCAAAAAAAGTACACTAAGCGTTAAAAACAGGAAATTTAATTAAGCAACATGAGAAGTTTGGAATTCAGAAGTACAGAGTCATAGCCTGCTACTGAAAAATATTTTGTGCTATTAAAGTGGCAATCCATTCCCTTCTAATGTGACATAGTCCAATGTGTCTGCTACTCATTAGCAATGAAAAGTAGTCACCTAGAGTATGTAAACTACTGTGCTCAGACTAGTTCCTAAAATAAACATGACACAGGAAAAGGCTTACCATGACATATACAAAGCAGCTCCACATTATCCAATTTCATGTGATATATGGTATAATCCTAAATCCCTTAAACATAATAGCTGTACAAGTTGGACCGATCTCTAATGTCTTATAACTTTAAAATATTTTCCAGTTTTCTTAAACACATTTTTGTAATTTTGTTCACAATAACTAAATCTCCTACAAGTATTCAGAAAAGGCATGGATCTTAGCAGAGACTTAAGATTTAAGCACTGTCAAGATCATTAAAGACTAGTTTCAAGAGTCTCATTGTCCAGACAACCAGTCTGAGCAGTGATAGGTAAAAACAGGGTAAAAATTGACTTTTTTCTTTCTCTCCATCCAGCAACATAAATGCTGAAACAAATAAATTGAGTGACTTACGTCTTACCTTCGGATCCTCGAGCTGGAAATACGATGGCAGAACTCTGGAGAAGTGTACAAGACTGAAGGTGTTCAGAGAGAATATTTTGTTGTTTTTGTTTTTTTTTTTTTTTTACACATATATATGCATATATGTACAAGGTAAACCATGTCTGTATTGAAGAAATCTTCATCTGTATCCATCAACAGATACAAATTCTAATCGTCATATGACAGTGTGAGGCTGCTTTTTTAAATCACAACTAACCTGTCTGGATATGGCAAGCTGCAGTGCCAAGTAAAACGCTGCCAGATGATCCGTTGGAGACAAACTGTGAGCCCTTAAAAACAAAGAAACAAAACAAAAAAACAATGAATTTTCTCCCAGTTAATACAGGTTAGACTTACACACAAACGTATATATATTAATGTACCCATATTCAGATCTCTTCCCTACACGTATGCTCATATTTTGATACGTAGTGTTCATTTCAGTGACTTTTCTCATACTTCTCAATCATCCTTGATTTAAAGGAAGAACTTTGGGCCATTAAAAAGTCATTTTTAATATACATTAATTATGTAATTTCAATACAAATCTTAAAAATGAGCAATACAAAATGATTCTTCAATTAAAATATACTCCTAAACAAGCACTAAATGTAATTATCTAAGAACAGTTATTACAAAAATTCATGAAGCAGAGTTTTCTTACAGAAAAAGGAAAAACGACAAAACAAACAAAAAAATCCCCCCAAACAATATGCCTTCAAAGACAAGAATTGTCATCTGCTCGAGAAGTACCCAAGCAATCACACCGAGCCTGACCAGGATGGTTTAAAGCACAGAACTCAAAGAGGAAGAGTAGCAGTGAAGTAGATCAGAGTTTTGTTCATTCTTCACACTCCCAAAGTTTAAGCACATTTTCAGTCCAGCGTACTAAGCCTCCTAGGAAGCCAGTTACTTCTTGCTTTGAGTTGCTTTGAGATTAAGTTAACAGAGCACCTTGCTATATAGCAATGTAAAAGAAATCTAGGCTGGACAGCTTCTTTATCATAGCATTATAGTAAAAGGCAGCATGAAATCTGACTCATCACAAACCTATGTTGGAAGTTCAGATGACAGTTTATGCTGATGGTCATCTTATAAATATAACTTCCGTCCACAAAAATGCTGAGCTGCCCAATAGCAACAGCGTTTTGCGATTATTCAGTCTCAAAATATTTGTAACTACTGCTGTTGTAAGTAACCCCAATTACCAAAACAAAGAAAGAACTTTTTTCCACCTTTTTTGAAATTGTTTGTTTGTTTTTAATGTTTTGGTAAAATGCACACACTTTGTCTTATTAACTTTAATGCTTATCCTAGAGAAGCTATTCTTGTAATACACTTATTATTGTCCCCTGTAATACAATCTTTCTGCTGCAAGATAAGGCTTTTTTTGGGTGGGACGCATAAGCACAAAGAAAAAAAATATTTTATGGCTGTACCTCAAAATATTGTGTAGTAAATACTGGGCAGCAAGCCTGGAACTAATTTTTTTTTTTATTTGATGCATTCTTTTAATGGAGGCTCATTTAGGAATAGGATGTGTCATAATCATCTTCAGAATATCTAATGATTCGTCTCCATTGAGAGAGAGGAACAAAATTGACCTTTAAGCCATTACAACCACAAAGGGAACCTTCTGCTTCTAACTTATGCCTTTCTGCCTTCTCAGGTTCAAAGAGACAGCTCCATTGGCTTAGCAACTACACCCAACATGTATTGAAGTAGTTTAAGTTATTAGGGGACAGTTTCATATTTTGTTAACTTTACCAGTAAATAAAGGTAAATTTACCTAGAGTCAAATATAAAGCCTAACAGGGTCCAGGACCAGTCCTTTTTTAAATTTAAGTTCATAAATTAAGCAAGACTAAGTGACAACAAGAGATTTTAACTTGGAGAGTACTTGTTCAGCCACCCAAGCTTCAGCTAGTGAAAGAATAAAGCTGTTACTATCTATAAACCATTTGGTGAGTTCTGTGAAACTTCAATTCACACCAACCACAGGAAAAGCACTGAAAGTATTCCAAATAAAAGAAAAAAAAGTTAGTGAAACAAACGCCCCCTCAGCACCTGTGAAGACAGCAACAAGCATCTTCTGAAATGGCCACTATCACAAACTGGTAGCCTTGAAATCTGGCATAGGCAAGGATCCAAAACATAACTGTATTTCTTCAGGACCTCTGTTTCTTCAGGAATTGGTTCTCTAGGTAAGTGATTAAAAACCCCACAAAAAAACCAAACCAAAAAAACTTGGTACAAAGTACTGAGTCCCGTACAGCCACTCGCTTTATAAACTGTGTAGGAGATGAATGGAGAATTTCAACTTTCATGACCCGCAAAACATTTATCGTTAAGATGTGGGAAGAGAAAATGGGCATGAGTCTGGTATGCTGAGCGTAACATACTCTGTGGTAACACATTTTCGGTAACATCCTATACCTATGTTATCAACACAAGGAACCAGCAACATTATCAACCACATTGAAGTGTATTTCCAGCACAACTGATTTATCAGGTGTGAGTCTCTCTACGAACGCAAGTGGGGAAACATTAATATGCAGAACGCTCACCTTTCAAAACATACTTTTGCCCTTATCTTAGAAGATAGCTATGGGCTTTTTGAGCTGCAGAAACTGTTCTCTTCAAGGGTCAAACCATTCTACTCAAGATTCTGTGTGGAGCCCAAGCTACTCATACCAGCAATATCACTAACAGCAGTATTAGCAATTCACTACAGTTTTGAAAACATATACCCTGCACATGACTAAAACCTCCAAAAGATACTTTAATTAAAAGCCTATGTACAAGTTCATTCTGAGAAAGGCCAGCAGAAAGGATGAATATATAACTTAACATCAGTGCCCTGGAACATGCACTTAAAAATACAAAACATTGTTTCTAGGATGTTGTATCAACTGGAAAAAAAAAAAAAGAACAAAGAAAACCTCAAATCATCAGGAAGATGCACAGAAAGCAGATGCAATTAATCCTCATGTTCCCAAGACTTTCTGTGTATAAATTTGTATTCTGCTAGTTATCACAAGTATTTCAAAGCTCCATATCATTACAAAACTGAAGTTTCACTCAACCTATAGAGCTAAAGGACATCTGTAATGGTTCACTGAAGAGATACTAGATATGGTTTCAGATTTCAGCTGGCACTGTTCGTTGCTAGGAAGTCTTTGAAACTGAACAGTTAAGAAGGTATCAAGAGACTAATTGGTCAGCTGTAGAAAAGTTCCTCAGTGAAAGACAAAATAACAGACAACCAAGCAACAATATTTGAATAGAGAGTGTGAAAGGGTAATTTCACAGTGATGAGAAGCTGAATATAATTTGAAAAACAGTTCACCTAACCAACTGCGTATTGCTTATTCTCTTTTAACTCAACCCCCTTATTCTTTTTCTAGAGCAAACTAACGAAATATTACCACAATAAGTAGTATGTTACCTATAAAAGCATCCTCATATTTACGGATGGTCAAAACACTGCACCAACCTCAACCCTCAGAAAATTGAAATTTTCCAGACAGATCGATAGCAGGGAACGACTCAGAATTTTGGGAATTGCTATACTGGAGGGTACAGTCGGCAGGCACTGAACTAGAATGCATTAGCTGCAGGCTATGGTTCATTTCATCCCCTGCTGTTTAAAAGAATCAGCAGAAGAAAGCAATTCACAATTAGAACCTCAAAAGCAGTGAATGGGTAAAAATGGAGAGAAATTATTAACACAGTATTTTTGAAACGGTGATGATTAAAGCCAGTGATAAAAGGGATGGGTGAGGAACTGAGGTATAAACCAGGAAGTAGAAAGTTCAGTTTCAACACGGAGAAAGAATGGTGAAGTAATAAAAACTATTAAAACCATTAAGGAACAGGAAGAGCAAAGATATGTTAAAAATATTTACATACAGAGGAATAGTTAAGATAAGACAGAAAAAGGAAGGGCCAATACATAACAGTCTCACTCTAAAATTACCTGCAAAACACTTTTTCAACCCTATCCCCTCATATACAAAATCAACAACAAAAACCTGAGATTTCCTATTCACATTAATACACAAATCAGTTTCTCTGAAGCATTTAGGTTATCTCACTGAAGCAGGGTTTTCAGGGGTATGTGAACATAAAAAGAGACATATTTAGATGCTGCAGCACTTCTGCCAGCTTTGCAATCAATTTTTTTTTCTTTTATAATTAGGGTAGAGATGCTCTCATTCGCCTGATTATCGTCATTTCAATTGCACAGTCAAACCCTTGAGGATGAACTACTGTCACCCCCAACAGCACTACTTCTGTGTAAGGCACCTGGAAGATGGGGCATTTGCGTTGCCACTGCCTATGCTGTTAAAACTCCAGATAGAATTTTTTCTATCTCCCTACCTTACTAACTGCATTTCGCCCCTCATCCACAGCAGCAGGGCCTCAATTATTGCTCTGCCTCTACAGAGATAATTGCAAAAGCCTCCTATACAATCTGATCAGTGACCAACTATTCTAGAAACACTATCACACTGAACCATAACTTGAAACCTTGCATCATACAATCTTCCCTTCTAGATAAGAACAGAATACTCCTTTGAGCAAATATTTTATACTAGAGAGCAACACAAATGTATTTAAAATTAAATAAAAGGAAATCCTTAGAAATCAATTCAGATATTTCTGACTGACAGAAAATGATGAAGCAAATGCTAAAGAAATACATTCTGTACTCATGAAGGGAGACTCCCAGAGGTGAAATCCTCATTACACAATCTTTTACAAGTCCCTTTTCAACACATAATAAAAGCCTTTCACTACATATAGCAGAATGAAATGAAAAGATTAACACCCACTCACCTCTGAAATGCAAGAAGAGCCTTTCTCTGCAAGACCTCTTGCATCCCTCGCAAAGATGCTAAAAAGGATATATTTAATCAGTGATATGCAAGATCAAAAGATTTCATTCCACATACTCATTGAAGAACTTTTAATACATTGTCTGAAAAAATAGTTGCACACAGAAGCTTTAAGTCTAGCATTCTGCCAGATATCCTTTTTTAGGCAACGTGGGAATCTCCAAATGTGACTGTTTATTCTTATCTTACCATCAGTAGCCTGCAGACTGTAAGTCAATCCCAGTGCCAAGTAGCCTTTTGCTTTGAACTCTGATGTTTTGTCCCCAAGATCAACAACTGTTTTGGCAAATCTTTCAGCTTCTTCCAACTGAAAATATTATAAAACATCCATGTAAGTCTAAAACTAGCTAAATCTTGCATTATAACAAGAAGAAAGCACACACTGAGTCTGTTGAAATCTCAGAGAAAGTTACTTGAAAGAACTACTTTGTTTTTCATTAGACTTAGTTTTCCTGCTAAATACTGAGTAAAGAACACAGATTTTAAGCTGAAGCACCCATTCCTATGGTTGAGAGAAACTGTGGCACATAACACACAGATCATTCTAAACTTGCTATGGTTCTGCCTTTTTTTTTAAAAACAAAAAAAAAGAAAAGTAATTTCTGGTCCATATATGCCATCTGGTAAAGCGTGGCTTCACCAAGGGCAAGTCTTGCCTCACCAATCTAGTCACCTTCTATGATGGAGTGACTACATCAGTGGACAGGGGAAGAGCTACAGATGTCGTCTATCTGGAATCTGTAAGGCCTATGACACTGTCCCTTACAACATCCTTCTCTCTAAATTGGAGAGGTATGGATTTCATGGATGAGGAATTGGTTGGATGGTCACATTCAGAGGGTAGTGGTCAACGGCTCAACCTCCAGGTGGAGATCAGGCACAAGCAGTGTCCCTCAGGGGCCGTATTGGGACCAGTGGTGTTCAATATCTTCATCAGTGACACAGACAGTGCGATCAAGTGCACCCTCAGCAAGTTTGCAGACAACACCAAGCTGAGTGGTGCAATTGACACCCCTGAGGGACGCCATGCCATACAGAAGGACCTGGACAAGTTCAAGAAGCGGACCTGTGTGAACCTCATGAGGTTCAACAAGGACAAGTGCAGGGTCCTGCACCTGGGTCAGGCCAACCCCCGCTATCAATACAGACTGGGGGATGAAGGGATTGAGAGCAGTCCTGCTGAGAAGGACTCGGGGGGGTTGGTGGATGAAAAGCTGGCCATGAGCCAACAATGTGTGATTGCAGCCCAGAAAGCCAACCGTATCCAGGGCTGCATCAAAAGAAGGGTGGCCAGCAGGCCGAATGAGGTGATTCTGCCACCACTCCACCCTGGTGAGACCCCTCCCTGGAGTACTGCATCCAGCTCCAGAGCCCTCAACACCGGAAAGACACAAAACTGTTGGAGCAGGTCCAGAGGAGGGCCACAAAAAGGATCAGAGAGCTGGAGCACCTCTCCTATGAGGACAGGCTGAGAGAGTTCGGGTTGTTCAGCCTGGAGAGGAGAAGGCTCTGGGGAGACCTCATTGTGGCTCTTCAATACTTAAATGGGGCTTATAAGAAAGACGGGAACAAATTTTAGCAGGGCCTGTTGCAAGAGGACAAGGGCTAATGGCTTTAAACTAAAAGAGGGTAGATTTAGACTTAATATACGGAAGGAATTTTTTACAGTGAGGGTGGTGAAACACTGGAACAGATTGCCCAGAGAGGTGGTAGAGGCCCCATCCCTGGAAACATTCAGGTTCAGGCTGGACAGGGCTCTGAGCAACCTGATCTAGTTGAAGATGTCCCTGCTCATTGCAGGGACAATTGAAGGGACCTTTCAAGGTCCCTTCCAACCCAAACTATTCTATGATTCTATGATCTACCATTTTTGCATTTCTTAGAGTTCTTGCCCCATGAACCATTTCTTTAGGAAAATCAGTTACAAGAACTATGGCTCCAACCCTGCAAACCCCCCCCCCCCCAAATGTACAGCCATGCAGAACTCTGCATCACATACAGTATTGCTGAATGTATACAAACTCATAAATAAAGAAACATGTAAAAGATCAAGGTTTAACTGCACACCCATGCTAGCACACTATTTAACAATCTAGAAAGAAAAAAATAAAATTTGAATCCATTCCAGTAAATGTAAATGCTAAGTATAGTGAGCTACTCCATATGGAGTCAATCCATAGGGAACAATTTACAGGACCAGGATCTACATTAATTATTAAGACTGTATTTTTGTCAGCCTCAACAAATCATGCTTCTGCTACTGCACTGTTTTTTTCAATTTCTGATTGTGACTTTTCCCTCCTATTTTCGTCCTTTTTAAAATACACTCATTCTCCTAAACATTACACATGTATCTTGAAAATCACATGATAATCTTTGATCACCTTAATGGTTTTTGTATGGATAACTTTAAAATTAGTGTATCTAAAATACAGCTGAAGTAACACTTTTTAAAAGGACACTCTCCCTACTAAGGAATTCATAAACCCCAGCTGCCTGCAAACATGGTATCACCTGAAGAGTCTCTTGCATATAAGAGATTTGTCTCATCATCTTCCAAAGATATTTTCCTCTTGCACAGAGGAAACAGAAGCCTAAGTTGCATTTTTAATCTATGTATGCCAACGATGTTTCAGTTTCTAATACATTTTTAGCTATGTCTTAGATCAGTATCAAGATATGCTAACCTTGATAAACATAAACATTGCTGTCAAATATTTTAAATTAGCCATGCAAACAGGGAAGTACATGTGCATATACGCATCTGTGCTGTATTTTTAGAGATGACCAAGTGGATGCAGTCACCGTGCAAACGTATATGCTACATCCCAAAACCAAGGTTTTGTTGCATTTTAGCACAGCTCTTGCTGAAAAGACAGAGTGGCAAAGCTTACCCAGTGGAGAGATCCCATACAGAGCTTTGCAGCAAGGAGTGGAATAGTTGCATCATCTGGTTTCAAACGTATACATTCCTTCAAGACTTTAACAGCTCGAGCAGACTGTTAAAAACATTTTCCATTGAAATTACTAAAAGCATAAATATGTTTCACAGATAGAAGATTCCTATTTCCATAATTTACTTTATTTTTCCCAGGTGAAGGAGACATCACTAGACATCGTGTTGACCATTTGTCACAATTCCTCATGCAAGTGAAACAGAAGTCTTTAGGCACTGCTGTTGTTATTTAACCCCTATGAACTACCATTAAGTGTCCACAGTGAAACATTTGCCCAGAATGTAATTCCAATGGCACATGATTCAGAAAACAGTTTTGAGATGCATTTAAAACTTTGCCAGGCCTGTAAGCTCACAACATTTGAGCCAGGCAAATGAAAGAGCAGGAATAGGACAGTCTTCAGAACAAACAGTGTTTTAGTGGTCTAAACAGCACTTAGGAGAAGCTCTGATATAAGATTGTATACCAGACTGGCACTGCTCCTCTTTTTTTAATTCACTTGCCTCCATCTAATCACAGTTTAGAAGATAACTAAAAGTAAACAGAAAATGGGGAGAATCGAGCCTCTTCAGAACCAATGTGCTTCTAAAAATGTTTTCTAAAGAAAATAAAAATCATTCCTTTCCCCCATACTGAAGATAAGCAAATTACCCATCAAGAACAATCTTTTAGAAAAAATAGTATTATTTACATTACATAATGAATGCAATTTATTTTCTGTAACATGACAGTGAAAAGCAAAAAGAACTGAAAAAAGGAGACTGCATCTGATAACATAAGTTCCTAGGTTACATAAAATTAGAAAAAAAAAATAATCCACCTCACTGATTACACAGAATACACAGTCTCAAAGACTCAAAGATATTAAAAAAAGACACAGTCAGAAATTCCCAAAGGAAAAAAAAAAGAAGCAAGAGCATCATGAATCTGTGTTAATTTGTACCTAAGTGTAAATTTCATTCATCAAAACGGCACTGAAGTTGTTACTGGATAATATGATCTGGTATAATTCAATACTTACATTCAATTACCTTAGCTTAAGCTTGTTGGCAAGATAGTTCTTATCACCACCTTTCAGTCTTCCTGAGTTAGAAACTATTGAAATAACAACATTCTTTGTACAGCACTAGGCATAAATTCAGGAGTACAGTGTACTTAGCTGATTTAAGGATTAGAATTATTTTCAAAAGCACTACAGATGAAAATTAAGGAAGTGCCAAATGTTGTTATCAAAAGCCATCAATAGAAGAATTACATCAAAAAATTAGACTTACTTTTCCTGCTGCCATCAAGGACAATGCAAATTGATACCAGAGATGGAACTCTTCAAACGCAAACTTCATGGCTCTTTCTAAACACTAATTTTGGGGGGAAAAATGTTATTTAAGGGCACGTTCTTCAATTATTAAGAAGATATACCAGTATAAAAGTTTTCTTATAGACTCATACCTAAAATACATGTAATTAAAAATTTAAATAATTCAAATAAGTTAAGTGAAAACAGCTGCCAAATTCTATATAGAAAAAAAGAATTGAACAGAAAACTGTTTTCCCATTTATTATGTTTGTTTAAATACCCCTGCTGGTACTGTCCTATTTAGTCTGAAAGAAGGAATGATAAATATCAGCTTACTCAAGGTACCAGCTGCAAAAGGCAGGAGGTAAGTCTTAAGCGAAAGGGAAAATTGTACACATGCTCTTCCTAAATTGTGAATACTTAACAAGCAATGGCACCACTTAAAAGGGAGGGGAAGATTCACCTGACAGTACTGTTTCTATTTTTAAGAACTTTACACTCAATATTCTGGGGAGATTTTCAACTTAATAACTGAATGCCAAAAGGAAACTGATTATTACTATGCTGAGATTAAATATATTACATTAGCATTATATGCTAATTTTGAAGGTTTCATATCTGCTGTTGTCAATAAGAATTATTTCATTTTGCTACGCTCATTTTTACTAATCAGGCCAGCTCCAGAGAGTCGAAAGGTGCAACACTTTTCTGGACTAAATTGATTTAGCAATTAACTTTCTAGTCTGCAGAGTCCAATTATACGAAGCAGCTTTTCTGCTCTGATAGCTACAACATATATGCTAAACTGTAATACCACGAATTATTTTTCACATTCAAACTCAGCCTTAACATTACAGAAACCACAACCAAGCATGTAGCGTGCTCCTATACTTTAACAGAACCTGAAGCAAAGAACAGCCCTGAGGATGAAACAAAACAACTACGAGAACTGCATTATTTGCTACATGTAAGTAATGTATGCTGGAATATTTGCTACTACACAACGTTCAGTATCAATACTATTACTAAATAGAATTTTTATTAAATGATTGTAAAGAATGAAGTTTCTAAACCCAGATTTTTTCTAATACTGTTTTAAAAGTTCATCATCAGATTGTATATGTAGTAAGTTAATTAGATGTCTATTAAGAAAAGCAACACGGGATTTATTCTCCTATTGGACTTTCTTTCCAGTGGAAGCAAAAAGGTCACAGCAAGAAACAAGCAGGTAAATTATGTGTGATGTCTTCTCCTGTTACTTTGGATACTTTGCAGAGGTGCCTCGGTGCCTCCTCCACCTCCCTCCATGAACTTGGCAGAAAACAGAAGTTGCTGAATCCCTCTCTCCCTCCCCATCAATTAGTACAGCTATGGTGCTAACTTGAGTGCCTCTAAATGAAGGAGAATGAATTCAGGCTTATCTTTTCAAATGCATTTTCAAATACAATTCACTCTACCTGTTTTGATACTAGTGTTTTACGTATGATTGAAGTAATTTCAGCACTTCTTCCAGAACTCTGACCTACAGCAGCTGTATAATCCCAGAGATTCACACAAACAAGTGGTGCATGGAAACTTAATATTTAAAGTCAAAATATGTTTATAACTTTTCAGGCTGCCTTATCATACCTTCTTCTCCCATTTTTACATATTCATACATATATACATGTGCATTAATTATATAGAGGTACTTGTTCACAACTAGTAAAATAAAAATCTTATTTTCTAGGCCTTGCTTAATTCAAAATTAATTGCCAATTCTAACTGGCAGAAAGTAAAGAAGTTGGAGAAGTTGATACTTTAAGTTTTTATAATTTTGTAACTATAGGGACACAGGACACAATAGTAGATTATTCTAAAAGGCTTGAGTTTCAATGTACTAATGATCTATTTACTGTTTTTTTTTTTCTTGACTTCAAGTTCTATTTACTTGGCTTCATTCAGTATGAAAAGTGACAAGCTGTGTGACTTTTTTTTTTTGGTCTTCACAAGATCACAAAACTCGTGGTTAACATGTGCAGGGGTAAGGGATAAATGTGCATATATGTGTATGTGACCTATGCAACAACAAGAAAACCTTATAAACTGGGTTCTTCTGACCCAAGTAACAACAAATAATTTCAAAGAGCAATAGGCTCCATCAAGAAATCAGTGAGAAATAAATAACGAGCAATAGTACCCTGGAAAACTGCAAGTTAAGGTAACATTCAGGATAACGGCAATTGACTTAACTAATTGAAAACACATTCAGCACAAACCCTCTCCTGAAAGGCAGAAATGTAACTATTGATATTGCCTTGTGAATAATCACAAATCACTATACAGACAGGTAATGTGGAACACATTACTGCATTTTGTTGCTTAGCACTATGATCTCCTTCTGAAAAGAATATGCTTGAAGTTAGAGAGTTGAAAGATGAATATCTAGGAAAATTTCTGGTCTGGAAAACATCTCTCCTAGTAGGACATCAGTAAGCTTAATGTGTCATATCCTACAAAGCTTAAAAAACAACTTGATGACAGGCAGAGTACTTTTGTTTAGAGAAGGATTATGACAGTAGAAAGTTCTTTGATCTAGTTGAAGAAGCCGTAAGAAATTGGAAGCCCATTGTATACAAACTCCATAAAGAAATGAGACCTTTTCAATTAAGAACATGACTCAGCATTAGAACAGTTTAACATGGATGAGACAGATTTTTGCTCATTTCATGTTCTTATATCACAACTAACTACTTCTGTAAGTAATCAGCTACAGCTAAACCAGAAGATGATAACAAGATATTGGAACTGGTGGGTGAATACCATTTCCGCAGTTAGAATAATGGTGCTTTCTGACTTGAAGCTACAACAGCTCCACTAGAGCAATCATAATTAGCCCATGGAGAATGAAGCCAGTGAAAAATTATATGCCTATTACATAACTGAACAGAATGTTTTTACATTTCTGAATGTGTTTACTGTAATACTTTAAATTACAAAACTTTCAGACTATGGGCTGCAGGAATTGAGGGCAGATAATCCTCTAACCACTCACAAAACTGTAAGAGCTTCTTAAGTCTATGTTTTCCTCAGTGCTTTGGATGACAAGAACTGGAAAAAATGAGACGTTCCGACCATTTCCTGACAAACTCCTGCTGCAGCTGTATATTTAGAGTATCTGTCTGCTAAAATAAGTATTGTCTATTATACTAGGTCTTCATATGATGATTTTTTTTTCATCTTCAGAATAGACACTCCATGGACATAAATAAAGACATTTTAATTATTCTGTATTGAAAAGTATTTTTCAAACATATAAAAATTATTTTCTGTTTTTCAAAGAGAACATTTCAAAAGAACATATATACAATTTTGGTGGATTAAAACTACAAAGGTGCTAGACCCAGACTAAAAAAGAACAAGAAAAGACCTTAAAACAAGCCTTAGGTAGACTTCAGGTGTCAAAGCCCAAGGCAGTGGCTAAAACCCCTCAACTAAGAAGCTGGTCAAACATGGAGACTCTTTAACTTTCCAGATACTTGTGTTTCTGCATTTGTCCGTAACCAAGATCACCACTAGCACAAGCAACTTCTAAAAGACACTGAAATAAAAAAATTAAGTCAAATCAAAATGTCTTCCTTTAGTTAGACCATCCAACTGTGCTCAAAACACAGAAGGAAAAGGAACAGTGGTACCTGTCTGTCAGCTACAGGGGGTAAATAATCAGACAAGCAGTGAGAGAACCAAGCTCTATGCCCTTCTCCATGTGAGGGGACTACAAGACTTTCATTCTACCCTTCAGGGTAATGTCCTAGACTTCAAGATACATGGCTAAGAACAGAGATACCTCTTGCTCTCCTGGTGAAGCCAAAAAAACCTTCTCTATTAAGGAAGGGAAGAAGAATTGCAAACAAGAAGTTGCACGCTCAAAGTATAGCCAAAGTGTCCCAAAGAAGACAGTGGAGGAATCCCAGGAACCTGTGATGGTCCCATCAATATAATGGTTGTTTAACATTTTAAGAAAGACAAAAAACCCACAAAAAAAACCCAACTAAACACCACGACACCACAGACAAAATAAAAGAATCAGACTTGGAATCCAGGGCTATACTACCCCTGCCTAGTTGCTAGGCTAGTATATAAAAAGGAAACGTTGCCAGCTGCTTAAAGAAAAAATAAATCAGAGTTACCTTTCCAAGTTTGTTTGTGGTTGGGGTTTTTTTTGTTGTTATTGGTTTTCGGGGGGTGGTGGTGGTTTTGTTTTGGTGTTTTTGTTTGTTTGTTTTTACAATACTTGTCGATGTCTATCCTTTAAAAAGTTTTAGACTAAAATATATGGAGAGTCATCACTTGCAGCTTTGGTGCAACTGTCTAAAACTCCATGAAGGTGACAGTGTCTGTAGTGGCAAGTAAATGGAAATATTCCTGTTTAGATTAGGCTGTAGGGTGACAGCCCTGTATAAGCTTTCATATGTCTTAGTTTTGTGAAAGACTTTCTCTTGTACTGATTAAAACTGACTTGTATGCACAACTTGGAGCTATAAAGTACTTTCAAGAAGAAGAATACACAACCTATACAAATTCAGAGCTTAACATCACATGAGATGCAGATTAACGAGTGACTATCAACATATAGCAGAGAACTGGGGCTTTTTTTTTTTCATTTTTATCTCAATAGAAGTCCTCTATTCTGGTAGAGAGAAACCATTTATGAGCAAATGAATCCCTGGATATGCCTTCCTACCACACGTGCTGAAGTATTCCTTCTGGATACCAATAATTAATCATGGTCAGCAACAGTATCCTGCTGCTGGGTGAGCACTGTTTTGAGCAGCAGAAAGACCTGCTCTGCTCAAAGAGCTGTAGTTGTTTCTCAGGTATAAAACTGTTAATGATACTTGAAAATTTCCTGAAGAAGTAAGTCACCATAATCTAACAAAACACATGCAATTTGCATAATCAAACCCAGGACATTTGAGAGAGGACGCACTTTCCTACAGACCTGAAGAAGTAATACATTTCCGTTTTATTAATTTAAAAGCCATTTTACAAACTCTGAGGACTTTGGAGCACTCCAAATATTATGAGGTATAAAAGAAATTTTTCTTTAGAAATAAAATAACACAAATCCTTTTTCTAGGTATTTATATCTATAATTTATATCCACAATAACTTTAATCTTTTGCTGTTCTTTCCTGCTGTCTCCATTTAATGTGTATCCTTTTAAGCAGACCTATGCCTCCCCGCCTAAAAAACACATGAATTTCTGTTGCCATTAAACATTTTCCACACCTTACACACAATTTCTGTGCTTGACCACCTCGAGTCATTTGTATAAATTTAGACAGTAAACTTTTTGGGGTGGAAACTACCTACTGTATTTATACAGTAGTCAGAATGACAGTGTCCTATAATTGTTTAGCCCTTAAGTAATACCACAATTAACGTGATTAACAGAAATATGCAACGAAGACACAGTTGAATATTCACTATTATCAACAAACCTCTGAGAGCATTTCATATTGGCCTCTTCTTCCCAAGGCTATAGTAAGTAAATCATAGACTACAGATGCACTTTGCAAACTGATGATACGATCATTTTTGTGTTCTGGTATTCTGCTCAGTACAGCATCACGGTTAGCCTGAAACATACAACAACAAAAAAAAAAAAGAAACAGAGTCAGCCATTGTAATCCAACCTATATTTTTTCTCAAATAACTACTGTTCTATTCAGATTGACAGTCAGCAGTTGATATAGGTGATACAGAGAGACAGTATCTGCTATTGATTTATAGATAGCAAAAATCACTAATTTTATAGATTAGTGGCAAGATTTATGTTTCTATATGAATCTATTTTTAATTACTTAATTCTTATTACATAAATTAGGTAATGTATTTAAAATTATTGAAGAGTTTTCAGAAAACAAATAAGTGGGGTTTTTAATATAATGTATATTCAACTTTTAAAATCCAATTTTATTTTTTTGTATGCTAGTAAAACATATTAGAAGGATCTTCAAATCCTCTACTCCAGCTTTTGTAAAATAAGGTAATAAATTTCTTTTTTCTTCCTAACATTGTGACACTATCCTCTCACTTGTGAGTGGTCACCTGCCCAGGATAGCCACACGATCACCTTCAGGAGTTACCAGTAAGAATTAAGTCCCTGGTTCTGAGCACAGGTTTGGAATCAGACGGTGTTTGCAGTAAGGCTTTGTACGTTAAATCCTCTTTAGTGAAAGGCACATTGCAAACCTAATTCCATAATTAAACTTTTGCTTTTGAGAAGGAAGAAAGCTGAGCTAGAACTGGATTAAATGAATTGACCATGTTCACAGAGAAATCTTGTTAAAGAGCAAAGGATAAAATTCAGAACTCCCACTAGCTAAGACTAGTAGTTAGCTACTACTATTGAGCTACCCAGCACTTCTCCCGCTATACCATCAAGCCTCTGAAAATACCTTATCTTGATATTTTATCTATTTCTAGATTTCTTGATGCTTAATATTCCCATTGGTACAAATGTTAGTATATCTGGTAGTTTGAAGTCAGAAGTTAAAGATCCTTCTCTCTTCTCCTCCTCCCTTTTCTTTTTTTTTAATTACACAGGGCATAGCCCCCGTAATAAATTTACTTAAATATACCAAATTTATTTATTTCCCCCTTTTTCAGAGGCAAGGAATGATACACATTAAGGGATAATAAATTGTTTCTCCGCTTTAACAGGATAACATCTTAAGCTCTGAACATACTCAATACATCTTTAAAATCAAACTAATTTAATACTGAAATAAATTTTCAGAGATACACAGAGCATAAAATGCACAGACATTTCAGGAATTATTAACTGAATAATCCACAGCTTGGTTTGAAAACACACACCCCTGCACACACACCCCGAAAGAGACATTTTGCTTGCCTTTGATCAACAGGTCTTTGGCTTTTCCTTTCTACACTACATAAATATTTAGTCAGCTTCAAGAACTTCCTTTTTAACTCCATATTTAATCACTATTTGACTCAATTCCTTGCAAGTACAGAACAAGCTATGAACTAGCACTTCTTGTGAAAAAATGGCTGTCAACGCCAAAGCAGTACTATAGCAGAGGATGCCTTGTACGTATTAAAGGTATCTTATATATTTGAACAATAATTTTCTGCATAGTTACAGAACAGAATGTGCACACAAACTAAAGTGCTCAATGTTTCAGAACTGCCATGGTCTCAGACACAATAAAGTGAGAATTAGTTAAACTGCAATGTGGCAGACAGCCACACTTACGCTATACACACTTTATGCATAAGGCAAATGAGAGCAGTATAACTTAGTTCACCCACAGTAGAAGAAAGGATATGCTCAGCCATTTTACCATTGGCTAAGAATAGCGCATAAGGCTGAACATAGGAGGTGGTGATCAGTGAAACAAAGTCTGATACTGGGCCTGATCCTGTTCAAAATCTTCATTAATGATCTGGATGATGGGGCAGAGGATACCCCCAGCATGTTTGCTGATGATTGAGAACTAGGAAGAACTACTGATATGCCAAAGGGCTATGCTGCCATCCAGAGGGACCTCAACTGGCTGGAGGAATGAGCTGACAGGAAGGTCATCAAAGGCTTAGACAAAGACTTGGAAGTGCGAAGTCCTGCACCTGGGAAAGAACTACCTCAAGCACCAGTACATGCTGGGGGCCACCCAGCCTGGAAAGCAGCTTGGCAGGAAAGGAGCTAGGGGTCCTGGTGGACACCAAGTTGAGCAGGAGCCAGCAACTTGCCCTTGCTATGAAGAAGGCTAGTGGTATCCCGAGCTGCACGAGGAGTGTTGCCAGCAAGTCAAGGGAGGCAATCATTTCCCTCCATTCAGCACTGGTGAGGCCACACCTGCAGTACTGGGTCCAATTCTGGGCTCCCCGGTACAAAAGAGATATGGAGCTTCTGAAGACAGTCCAACAAACAACCATTAGGATGAACAAGGGACTGGAGTATCTCTTCTATGAGGAAACATTGAGGGGGCTGGGACTCTTCAGCTGGGAGAAAAGAATGCTCGGTGGGGAACCTTATCAATGTGTACAAATACCTAAAGGGAGGGTACAAAGAAGATGTAAACAAGCTCTTTTCAGTGGTGCCCAGTGACAGGACCAGAAGCAGTGGGCACAAACTGAAACACGAGAGGTTCCCCCTTATCATCAGGAAACACTTTTTTTACTGTGAGGGTGACTGAGCACTGGTATAGGTTGTCCAGAGAGGTTGCGGAGTCTCCCTCCTTGGAGATATTCAAAAGACATCTGGACACAGACACAGCCTGCTCCAGGTGGCCCTGCTTGAGTAGGGGTGGCTGGACAAAACGACCTCCAGAAATTCCTTCCAAACTCAATCATTCTGTGATTCTGTTACTACAGCTCAGCTGACATGCAGCAACATGTACACGCACCGTAATGTGAAGATGTCAGTCCTTCAGATCCCACCTTTCTGCTCATTCTTGCCTAGGTAAGGAAAGGCTGGTCTATAATTTGCAAGTGTAACAGCCAGAATACAAGGACGTCTTAGAGTAAGAGTGATGATGCCAGACTTGCTGCTGACTTTCCTCATTAGGCATGACAATACACTGTAGCTAAAGTCATGTGGCTGAAAGAGAAATTTGGTACTCTAAAATGTACCTATAAGATAATTAGAAGACTTGAAAAGTACAGAACTATCTTTCCCAGAGCGTTTCTTTCATAAATAGTACAATTTAAATGTTACTTAAAGCATCCTTTCTGAATTTGGAAATTCACGGTAACACAAAAGTAGCGTTTGTAATCCACTAGTAAGATTCAATTTTCTGGATATATGTTGCACTAGATCTAATCCAAAAAAGAAACTATGATGTCAGAGTGTACCACTTCCCTGAAACTAGCAGTATGATTTAGGGCTGGTGTATATACAGTGATTTGATTACTTTTGCTTACACAAAACGCTACTTATGTCAGACCCTCATTCTTTTTTCT
Source organism: Anarhynchus alexandrinus (assembly GCA_008711295.1). Lineage (NCBI taxonomy): Eukaryota > Metazoa > Chordata > Aves > Charadriiformes > Charadriidae > Anarhynchus > Anarhynchus alexandrinus. The sequence continues at coordinate 548,354 of VUYV01000120.1, forward strand.
AATATTTACTTGAATAAGTTCTTGAAGGACAGAAGTCTTGACACCTTATCTGTGTCTTTACAAATTCACAGACAACGCAAGGAAGGGATCATATACTTCAATAACACTATACCATCTCAAAACACCAATGACTACTTAATCTTCTGTAACTGTTCTTATTTCTTCCCCAAATACTGGTTTCAAAATCATAAATCACATACTACTTCATAACTACTACAGCTAGAAAGTTAGTATGCACTGAAGCTGAAGTAACAGCTTTCAGCTCTCAGAAAAATAAGTTTGTTGTGATGAATATTTTCATGCTCAATCTTCCCCTTTTCCCCCTCCAAAACTAATTTGAACAAATGATTTAGCCAAAGTAAGTCAATCATGTGAAAGATTTTATACTCCTCCAAACAAACTCTTTTGCCTCAGATAACCTGCAATAATTACTCATAAAGAAAAAAAATATTGAAAGCTTGCTAAGGGTATATGCTCTACATTGACAAGCATTTGATATAATTAGGCAGATCTAATTCAAAAAGGAAAAGCTGTAAGGAACCTGAAACGAGACTTAACAGGGCAGTACTTTTAATTTGTATTTTGGCTTCTTAATGCTGAGATGCAAGGAAGTACACATGCAAATACAGTAATCAGTAGTCAGATCCTGCAGAACTGGGAGTGCTTCCACTTCACACCATGACCACAGTTCTCATCAGAATTCTGTGTATCTCCACGAGCTGCTCAGGCACCTTACAGAGGCACAGGTGGCCTCTTTCAGTGGTAAGTATATACTGCAGCAAAACAAACACATTATATGGGGAAATGTTTGCTCAGTTGTTTTCTGGTGACAGATTCCGTCATGAACATTGCAAGGCATATCACTAGGAATGAGGAAAGTAGTTGGCACTACAATATAAATGTTTGCCACTTTAAAATAGTTCACATAGGACAACGTTCGCTAAAATTTTCTGATCCTATTTAACTGTATCAAAACAGAAATTATGCCAGAGCATGAAAGCATTTGAATCACCTATAGAACTTAAAAGACGAAGTCTCATTGATGTGCAGTGAGACAGACTACTATATGATGCCTCAGATTCTAGAGGTTCCACCCCTACAGTTAGAAAAACAGCAAAAATTCCAGCTTCAGCTTTTCATTTCTGCCGTTTCAGAACATATAACTGATCTGGTATGAGAATGTCAGTACATGGCAGTTGATAGATGACTAGTAAAATCATACTACAGGAAAATATGAAAGGCTGATAAAAGGCACAAGTAGGCCATTGAAAGGAATCACCTATAGAGAGAATGAGGACATTATAAAAAAAACCACAGCAAAGGCTGAATGCCAATATCATTAAAAATAACTTACAAATTTGAGTGACACCTGAGGTTTAATGCACAATGGAAAATACTTTTTGGCTATGTTTATTACGCTCATCTAGTAGTCTTTGATTTGTTTTTTTACAACAAAAATAACTTACATTTTGAGTCTGTCTGAATGGCAACCAGCTGGTGTAACAGTGTCTCATACCGACAAGTGATGCCACATGAAAGACCTGGCTTTGTGTTCACCTGCCTACGGTTAGAAGGAGGCTAGGTTCAGCCACTCTAAAGGAAAAAAACTCCTATTCATAACACTTGCAGACCTCATCTTGCTGCCTTGAGTTTCAGAAGTAACTGCCTGCTTTCCTAACAGAAAATGAAACACAAGTCAAAGTAAGGCATGACAAAAAAGTTCTATTTTCATTAAAAAAAAAACCAAGGAAAATACACACAGAACAGAACACGCACATTCACTCTATTTTACCTACCATAGATTCACTAATAAGCAGCAACAGTAAGGCTTCTTCTGTATTTTCTTGTGGACAAAAGATGCTGTTCAAAACGAGAATTTAATTATTTAAGCAGAACGCATTACTTTCAAGAGAAGCTTAAACAAATATAGTAAGAGTACTGTAAAAACTGGAAAATTTCCAGAAAAGAGAACAGAGAGTAACTTGCATGGAAAAAATGATTGGTTAAAACGCATTTCTTTGCAATGCTCTAAATTTGCATTTCAGAAAAGTTGGCCAAACACAGTAAGAGAACACCACCACCACAGCTGTCAGAGTTGAACACATTCAAATACCCCAAAATTGCACATAATTTGACAACTGTAAAAACTGTACCCACAGTTTAACTAGCCTCTGGCACCTAACCTATCTGAGCTGAATCTACATCACTGATTCAAAGGTCAGCAACAAGAAACTCTCTCACAAGGACAAGGTAACTTTTGTATTTTAGGCAATACATGAATAAATACTTCTATTAGTCTTTCATTAGATATGCTTGAGAATTGTTTTTCATTCAATAGCTGTGTATATTTTTAAATAGAGCCATGACAATGTCTGCCTGCTTGCCATAACCACTGCTACTTCCAAGCAGTTAAAATATTTGCTTTTAATGAAGTACACTTCCTTATAATTTAATACTGAAGGTTTGCATAGGATTAGTTTGCAAACTTTACTGCTTTCTCTGAACACTGCATGCTTTCTGAATATTTTTCTATGCTGGTGGACAGACAACAGTAATCTGCATTGGGTACATGACTGGTAGGAATTCATTCATTCTCTCACACACACATGCACGCAAAAACCTCAACCAGTTTTAACTCCTCAGATTTCCTTCTTTAAACTATTTCTGAATTAGCACAAGTACTATTTCCTCTTAATTCAGACCAATAGTTCCACAACGAACTGTTTAAATATAGAAAATAATTTCTTGTTGTTGATAAGCAATTCCTATAGTCCTAAGGGTGCTTTAACGACAATAAATTACAAACAGGAAACAAAACTTGTCTGAGATTCAAACATCTTCTGTGTTTTTTTTTTTTTTAAATGCAGTAGAAATTTAAGCAGTAATTAAATGCCTGAAAGAAAATGGAAACACATCTGAACTCCAAGCAGTTTGAAACCAACATTGTGAACGTTTTACAGCAGCTAAGACCCCAGGGCAGTTGTTTTGTGGTTGGATTTTTATTTTTTAATCAGTGCAAGGTCCTCACCAGATTTTTAAGAGTATTCTATATCTTAGAAGATGTTTGTATTTTCACATAACCAAGAAATTTCAAAACACAGTTACTCATGAATAAGAACTACCCAGGACAGGGAATGAGGAGTGAAGAGGAACCATCAGAGCACTCCCCATTTACCTATCCAGTCTTCAATGCAGAATTTAGCAACCTAGAAATAGATTTAACTGGACCGACTGGCAATGGTTCCCAGAAAGCAGAATAACGATTGGAAATAGCTGCTGGAGAAATTACTTTCTCAGAGAAAAAAGGGAAGTTGCCCCAAAGAGAACTACTAAAAAGTCACTTATCAAAACAAAAGCAAACATTATTTTCTCCTACAACTTTGAATATACTTTGGTAAATAAGCTGATGGTTGCCTAAAACAGTGAAGATCCTCTTCACGCAGAAATTACTGGGAAATTTTTTTGACCTGTGTAGGCAAAAAGGTCAATTTAGCTGACTGAACTCACACATTTTCTGTGTCTCCTGACAGATGCAGGCATAGGAGTAAAGCAATTCCAAGGTAACAGGGCAGGGCAAAAGAGGCAACGAGAAGCGTGAAATGGCTACCAACCAAAGGCAAACCAAAAAGTTTAACAGTTCTTCAACTGAGGATAAAGAAAAATGAAGAGGCAGTAACAGAGATCTACAAAATCATAAATGGTATCAGCCAAGTCACATTCACATCCTCAAAAGAACACAATGCAGTTACTTAATATATCAGGCAACATAAGAGTATGTCTCAGACTCAGAGCTGTGGTCAAATGAACACCTAGTAGGAATTTCCTACATGTCTGTCTTGCTATTCATTGTTTTAGGTACTTACTTTCAACCACTGCTGGAGATGAGACACTTGGCTAGACATGTTTTATCTGATCTGGTATTAATCACTCTGATGTGATGGAAGAAAATAACTTAATTACATGCTCTGTTGAAATTGTGGAACTCCTCGCTTGCATGTCCCAAGAACAAGAAGTTTACACTAAACAAAGCCCCACTTTTGCCAGGAGGCACGTTTCTACAAAAGGATGAGTTGAGAATGAAGAACATAAGTCTGAGAGACTGAGCCTGAGAAACCTGATGTAAGTATTCTGGATCAAGGAGGGAGAATTGCTAGAAATCTTTGAAAATAAGGGCCATTCTACTTGCTAGTAATAATGACACCATAACTTTGTGGGCTTGCTACTGTATAAAGTATTCATTAATGGAAATCTGCAACAAATGCAGCTAAACAACTCAAATGCCTGCAGTATGACAGTATTTTATGTAACAATATACTGTGAAAACTAAGCCAAAACTTTTCTTCAGGATTTAAGGTAGGACTACTTCAATAAGCAATCTACCATAAAAGCAGACTCTTCGCATAGCAAGGTCACATTATGGAAAAAAAGCTTTCATGTTAATTAATGAGGCACATATACTGTAAGAGAGGAACAGCCTGTTCTTAAGGATTTGCTGTGTGAAACCAAGTAGTTTGAATGAGAACATGCGTGACTCTGCATAAGAGATTTCCTCATGTTTGGGCAATAAACACATACTTTTTAAGTCCAGTGATCAAGTGATCAACAGTGATCCACAAACCAGGTATTTCTTTTTTACCAAAAAGGTTGTCTGCATGTACAGTTTGTTAATTGTGTACTTGCAGGGAAACACAGCAGTTGTTTTGGCAAATTGAAGGTTCAACTGTATGCCTGCATCTTTTCCTAACGCTCAAAAGACTGTTTTTTAATGACTTCACATCCTAGTCATAGTCAGAAAGACTGAAATTAAAAAAACTCACAATGCCTGTGTTCTAATGCAGCTGGGCAACAATAGTAAAAGAATAAAATACAATACAACTTTGGAGAAAAAGTGTCAAAAATTTCATATGGAACGGACAACAGTCTCCTCAAAAGAGATTCCCAGATAACACTGATTTTGCAGAATCACAGAATAGTTGAGGTTGGAGGGGGTGTCTATGGATTGTCTCGTATAGCCCCTCCACTCAAAGCAGGGTCAAGTGGCATGTTCCTCAGGACCATGTCCAGTTGGATTTTGAGTACGTCCAGTAATATTCTCCAGACTCCACAAACTCTTCTGTAAAATTTTTTTTCTCAAGTTTAAATGGAATTTCAATCTTCTCCATCTGCATTACTTACTACTACAGCAAATCACAGCCTTGGCTAAATAATTACCTCCAGTGCTACAATCTATTTCTCAGTTCTCTCGCTCACAGTGCTTTCCAGCATGTATCAAAACAAGCAAGCAATAGTTGTTGAATATATTAAATATTTATATATAAAATACAACATCCCACAAGGACTTGTGCGTAGAATACAAGTAGAGCAGTGCAAAGGTTGCAGACTATGTAAAACAAGCACGCAACAAAGTTTCATCAGTTCAAACTTAGTATCAATGACATAAAAAATAAATTAAAAAAGACAGTGTCAAATGGTTACAATTTCACCAGTATACATTATTTTCAGGCAGTAAGCTACACCCAAGAACTGTAATAAAGTGCAAAATTTTGTCAATATATACATTTTTGGTATTGTCAGTGTGTCTAAGGAAAACAAATTTACCTTAGAAACCATTTATAATTTGATCAGATACAAACAAACAACAAGCTATTAACTTTTAAGAAAAAATTCAAATTCAAGGAAATGGCTATCCACATTATTACTAATACAAATGGTGATGGTTTTGAAAAACCCACACACATTTCCAAGAAGGAAGAGATACACATCAAAGCTACTCTAGAATTAACCACGGGATACGCTACACAAAATTGATCCATAGCATACCACTTTTCTGAATCAATAAAAGAGCAGAACTCAACAAAAAGGCGGCATCATAGAGAATGCCAAAACTAACCTGAGCAGATTAAAAGGTAACTGCCTTGGGAAATAAACTACCTTTGAAACTACTGGATATGTTTCGTTTGTTCATAATGTTTAGGGATGAATTTGAATCCCCGTATTGCTAACTCTCTCCTTTCTACAATAAAGCAGAATAGAGGACTAGAAACAGCACATAACTTCTAAAATGTGCAGTCTCAGATTTGTCACCCAGTTCATGTTTTCTTTTGTATCCCAGGTATAAGAAGAGATATTGACTCTACCATATACCCCAGTATAGGACAAAAAAAAAATATTTTGAGAATCGAGAACAAAAGGTCTCACGCATACAGTGCAAACTTCTGCTTGGAGGAGCATGTTGCTTCCCTAGTTCTCTTCAGGGAATATATATACACCCACATATGTATACATACATACACACACAGCACGGGAAAAGTACCCATTCGCATTGCCCAATTCCTTCCACGTTTTCAAAAATATAAACTCAATTACCCAGTGCACTTGGTAACAATTACAATTATAGAAACAAGAGAGGTATAAACTCAGTCATACTTTTCTCCAGTGTATACCCGCGGTCTTCTACTGAGTGCGTAATTCTTAGTATTTGAACCTTTTCGAAGTGGATCATCTAAGGGTGACTGGTGAGGAGGATCTTCCAGCGGATTCCAATAACTCTGTTCACACATGCCTCGTAACAAAATTTCAGCCAGTTGTCTTGCTATCGTCTGTAAAAGTGAAAGACAAATATTTACCTTAGAAATGCTGAATACAAACTCTTCAAAAACACTTGGACTGTTTCTAATGAAGACAGTCACGTAGAATATACTGTCTGTTCTTTTAAAACATCCAAAACCCCAGGCATACTGCTGTTTGAAGGGTACAAGTACCACGTTCAAGTCTCTAAACACAAAGGTAAAAAACGGCTATAACAAACAATTTCTCAATTTTATCAGTTAAATCCAAACACTTCTGAAGTATCAACAACACCAGCTGTTGCTCCTAAGAGTGGAGCATATCCAGGTATATTTTCAGATATTTTGTGCTCAATAACCTCTACTGCCTTGCCATGCCCGGAGCAGATGTTTCTGTGGGAGAGACCACAGTGGAGCAGATATTTCCCTGCACTCCATGGAGAAGACCACAGTGGAGCAGATGTCCACACTGCAGCCTGCTGAGAAGACCGCGGTGGAGCAGGTTGATATTCCCTGAAGGAACTGCAGCCCATGGGAGGGACCCCATGGTGGAGAAGGGGAAAAGTGTGAGGAGTAAGGATCAGCAGAGAGGAACTATTATGGACACACCACCCCCTGTGCACCACTCGGGGAGCAGGAAGGTAGGGAGAGGAGGTAGAAGAGTCAGGAATGAAGGACTGAAGTTGAACCTGGGGAAGGGGGGTGGGAGGAAGGTGTTTTGTTTTTAATTGACTATAGTTTAATTGACTATAAATTAATTTTCCCCAAGTCAAGTCTGTTTTGCCCATGACAATAACTTGTAAGCAAACTCCCTGTCTTCACCTCAACCAGCAACTTTTTCTATCTGACTTTTTCTCCATTGTGTTAAGAAAAGGAAGTGAGACACAGCTCGGTGGGCATCTGGCAGCCAGCCAAGGTCAATCCACCACAGACAGTTATAGTCCAAACCCCAACTGACTGGGGCTTCTGACAACTTGCGCTTGAAGAGCTGGTGTTCGCTGCTCACTGTTGGTAAGGCTCAGGAAGATGGAAAGGGGGTTGTAGATCAGCATGAAAAGGTTTATTTTGATCAACTATTCTTCACACCACATATTCAAATGTAGAAATATTTACAAAAATATTATTTAAGTAAATAATATTAATGTAAAGCTTTGAAGTCATCCTATAATCCATAACTACCAGGTTAATCTCCTCTTTAATGTTTAATACATGTTCATACAAGCTGCACAACTATATCTCATGATGATGAAACTCAGAAATTAGTACCAGGGCAGCAGAAAGAAGGCAAGATCTACATTTGCATCAGCACTGGTAGCATTTCCCAGCAACAGATGTGTAATGTTTAAGCCACGGACAGCACCATATGATCTGCATCTTCCACCTTAACTCCTATACCATAAGAAGCACTTCATCTTTTATTCAATTAAAGCTTGCAATATTATCCCTCTCCACTGAAAGTCCATTATTTAATAATTTTAATATCCTTGCTAGGAATCAGTTATTAAGTGAATTAGGAAACCAATTACCTTCCTTATTACTACTTTGGAAGTTTTAAAGGCCTAGTATTAGGAAACTAATCTAGGACATTTTGAAAATCATTACATTAGAGCAAAAGATACAAATAAGCCTTATTCTTTTAATACATAAAAGATGCAAAAAAGGTATATCACTTTTGGTAAAGGTTTATTTTATGGCAATATAAATAAATCTTCATGATTTTGCTTTTATTGTTTTCCTTTAAAAGGCTTTATCACAAAAATAAAGAAATAACAACTTGATGACTTCCAACTTAATAGAACACACATGAAGTCGCTGGACTCTGTCCTCACTCCCATTACATTACAAAAACATGAAACACCCCCCTTGTGAAACTATGGTAAGTTATAAATAGGGCAATAATGATTAAGGTTGAAAGTATGATCAGTCAGAAACCAATCAGGTTTTAACCATAGCCACAAAAAAGAAAGAGAAATAGGGGAGAGACTGTGTATCAAATACTCCCTTTTTTTTAATCATTCACTTAACCCAGGAAATATAACCTTATGAAGTGGTGGATAACATGCTGATCGATATGCTGTGTATCAGATCATTACTCTTTAACTGATCCACTATATTTATACTTTACCTGCCAACTAAAATTCAGATGCTGCAATAGGAATGTAGTTTAATATAACTTACCATTCGCAGATTTTGTGTAGTTCTTGTTTCGACAGCTCTTAGTAACTCTCTAAATCTACCAACTCCTCTCGTCAAGTTCCTGTAGATAAACATAGAATTTGACAGTATTCCAACTTGGATATAGTAGCACCTTAATATATTACTCGATAAAGTTGTTAAAAACCATGCTATCATTTTTTCCCTGCATATCATCATTGCCTTTCTGTGAGATAGAGAGATATATATATATTTTCATCTGGGAACCCCACCACTGATTACTATAACAACATTCCCTGCCAATGTATTGGAAAAAAAACAACTAACATTTGCACGATCGGTAGATAGTTCAAGAGAAAGCAAGGAAAAGCGTAAGAAGTGGCACCCCAAAAAAGGAAAAAACAAAAGTGAAGTTGGTCTCACTACTACAATGGTTTTGATTTTCAATTACATTATGCTTCAAAGTGTAAGCTTTGGAAAAAACCCAAACCCTAAACATTCCATTTTAGCTGCCTCTTGACACCTTAAAATAGGGAAATAAAAAAAAAAAAAGAGGAATAAATATTGTAATCCTCAGTGAAAGGAATGTACAATTTTAAACTCCTTTTCAGAGAGGAAAGAGCACAAACACAGCAAAAAGCCCACTGCGTGGCCAGAAGAGGACTTGGGGATCAGTGTTCTGTTCTTGACTCCAGCTGGCTTGTGGTGTGGCTTCTGCAACTCAAAGCTTCTTCGTCTATGCTTCTTCCACTTTTGCTGCTTAAACAGCTTTTGAGGAGGTTTGAGACCCTCAGAGAGGAGGCATTGTTCATACTAAAAATTTTAGCAGATCTAAACTTTCTTCTCAATCAATAGATTATTACAGCTTTATCTTTTCCTCATCACTGTATCAGTTATCTCAGTTATCTGTTTTTTACAGCACTTGAAAGCAGTTGAGAATATTTTATTTTATATTAATACACCTTGTCTTTGAACTGGTGAAAGACTGGCTTTTTGATGAGCTGAACAACTGAATTCTGCAACCTCAACACATAACAGAGGACAGTCATGTCACTATTTGAAGTTTAGTTGTAAAGCAAAATTATTTGATCAAAATCATGTTTTGCGTTAAATCATTGCTGTTATGTCATATAATTGTATTATCTTAAGATGTGATTTTATGTGCAAGTTGCATAACATTACCTAACACAGGCTCAAAAGTGAAAAGAAATATGACATATTGTGTAAGCTTTTCATAAGTAAAGCACTATTGCACTGCACTATAAAGCTAATGTTGAAATTGCCTTCCTTACTCTGATGTCTTTATTTACAAATATATTTAAAATACTGGTCTTCTGAATTGCAACTTTGTGCAAATTCAAAAAAAGCCAGCATTTTTACACAGATACTTTCTTTAAACCGAGTTGCAGAATACCTGAAAGCAGTGTGTTTGATGCAAGAGATCTTGCTATAGAACTATAGAACTCTTATCACTTTATCTAGAGACCTACTCATTTATTTTACTCTTCAGATTACATGAGTGAGGTAATCTCTGTTCTGTTTTATATAATAAAGGATTATCCGTGTATTTCGGAAACTTTAGTCTCCAGCACAGACAGACATCTTTCACTGGCAGAAGTTCACCTTCTAAAACACCTTTATATAAAAGCTCATTTAGAAAGAATTGGCATTTCCAAATAACAAAACCTGTATGAACAGGTTAAAAGTTATGTCAAAGTAAGCCACCAGTTGGTTAAAAAGAAATAATCACCAGTCACACAAGAAATAATGATTGTTTGTAAAGAGTCCACATGTTATAGCAGAGCTTGACTATAAAGTGACCAGCTATATGTTTTAAGGAAAATTAATCTTGTGTATACATCTAACATGGAAACAACTGCATGAAAGATTATATTTCTTTATACATTTCACACAGGCAGGCCTCAACAGCGAATGAATACTGCACCAACTTCATATACTAATGAAGTAAGTACAGAAAGTCAGTAAGCCAAGTTTTAAGAAAACCTCTGAACTCAATGGAAGCTCGATACCTTCGGCACCTTTGGAAAGCCGAAATACATACCATTCATTAATACCACATGCCAAATATTTCAGAGAGCCAAAACCGGACCACTGGAATCCCAGCTTTAAGTCCTCTGCTCTAAGTGCATATTTCTCATGAATGGAGCTTTCTTTCAAAGACCATATTGCAAAGTCACAGATGTGTCCTTATAACAAGAGTTAAAAAAAACAGACAGATTTGCCAAAAAACTGCAAAATTGTCAAAAAAGAGCAGGAGCTTGTCAGCTTGACACACTTATTTCCCAGTACAGATGAAACATATATTATGTAGTAGAACTTCAAATCACAATAATTTAAATCTTTGTGAAATTTTAGGAATTAGCATTTTTTTTCGTATTAAGTTTATGTCTTTTGATGTGCTACAAGAACAAAAAAAAACACTTTATGAAAAAGTATGCAACTTTTAAAAGTCCTTAAGAACTTCATGACAGGTTGTTATTAGCTACCTATTACATTTGTATAAGCATCTGCAAAGGACTGAAACTTGTGACTGAAGTTCTACTGTATCATGGAAAAAGCGGTAAGATTGTACAAGAAAAAAACCAACTTAAAAAACAGAATTAGTTTTTGCTTCATAAAGCATTTAACACTGATCCACTGCACAAGTGAACACAAATACAATACAGATTTGTTGAGTATCTTCTACAAGAAGTATATTAAAATAAAATACACTTCAAAACTACAATCTAAGTCACCCAAAAATTGAGTTAAATGCTTTGAAAGACAAGTAATGAAGCAAAATATACCATGAACAATATGGCAGATCACTGCACTGCTTTTAGCAAAGTACATTTCCTGTATTTGTCAACAGTTTGAAACATTGGGAAGAAGAGGGTGGCGGCTATTCTGGCACATACTTTTCCTGCCCGGCCTAGGAAGCACTCGACTTTTACCTGCTTTTCACTACTTTTCACTACGATGTGCCTTCACATTAGCAGTTCTGCCCATGCTGATCGAATGCCAGAGCAAAAGGGCAGGTTAACTTAGAAAACAACATCCCACAGTGTCTGTAAATGACTTTGAGATCCCTTCCCTTCTCAAGACAAGGAATTTTAAGGTACATTAGCATGCACTCAGAGGTGACATATTTTCAGTAATTTCAGACAAGACAAAGACAGCCCACAGATAGACACTGCTAGTTACGTATGCCTGTGTTTACATGACTACCTCCCATCAGAACATGTTCGAGTCAAGCCCTTTGAATTGTATCTTCCTAGTTTTTAATGACTAATCAAAATGTTTGCTGCTTTAAATCTTCAAGAAAAATACCCACTACTTTGACTCTTTAAGTAGCACTATGCCAGTTAAAGACTGAGAACCAGGATTTAGAGGTACAATCTACAATTTAAAGTCTATACAGATTGATGCCCTTAGGACTAATTTGCATCTTTTTGTGTATGTATTTGCAGCCTAAACCCCAACAATTTATGTTAGAACCTAATTACTTATTCTGGTGCAAGATCAACTTTTATGCTCCTTTGAAAACTTCAGGCAGCATTTCTGTTTAGAACAAAGAAAATATTTTAACTGCATCTGTGCAAAGGTGCTCAGTCCTAAACAGAGAGAGAGAAATCACTAACTGTAGATATGATACACGGCAAGTGCAGGAAGAAAATTAAGGGGCAGTAAGGACAGAATTTCAATGCAGAATCAGAAGACCTGAATATAAGCATACAGCTCAGCAACAGCAAACTTTTGGCACAAATGTATTTGTCACCACCACCACCAAGAAGTCTCTTGGGTTTAAAAGAACATGTTTGGCATGAGACAACACAGTGCTTTGGCATTAGTGGTCCAGATAAATCTCACACCCCAGACAAATACTTCTTATCTTTGTGTTCTTAAACATACACACACGAAAAAAGGTAGAAAAGAATGAAATAAACTGCTCAATGAGAAGTCTATATTGAAAGATGTTAGGATAAAAAAATCAAACACTTCCATATAAGAAAGGGAGTGAGATCTAATCACAATATATTCAAAACAGGCTACAAAAGAAGTGTTTTAAATTTAACCTCAGAAAGGTTGATAAGATTAATTTACTTTGTATTTACAGCATATTTTGATAATATCTTCTCCAGCAGTGAGAACGGCTTTGTTTGTCAGGCATTTCCCTTACGCTTATCAATTAAAACCCCCAAATATTTAGTCTAACATTGTCTTTTATAGATTAATGGTGGAATTGGAATAAATTCTTGCTTAGTGAGCTTAGAACAAACCTCACCTGCTCTGCAATTTGGTCCGTACTTCTTCCATTTAAAAGAGAAAAGTATATCCAGAGCCATGTCAGTGAACAGGCTAAGTAACTTACACTAGCCTAACTTACCTCATTACTGAGGCTTATTTGTAGCTCATTTAAAAGATATTCATGTTTTAAAAGGAAAAAACCCAAGAACAATGAAACCTAGATTGCTTGATCAAAGTGATGAAACAGAAACTGCTTTTGGAATTGAGCCAACTTCCCAAATGCACGTTCTCTCTCTATTTCTCTCTTTATTTATATACAGAAAAAGAAATGCAATGTTTGTAAACTCAGTGGTACATTTGAAGCTTTAAAGTTTGGGATTTTCTCCCAAGAATTCAAATAGCAAAAAAAAAAGAATTGTATTTGTTTTAAAGGGAAGAAGTAAGGGCAGGCAAAACTGTTGACGCACGTGCTAATCAGAACAGTGGCATTTCAGTTACTTCAGTATGACTGACATGTTTACAAAAATATTATAACTATGATTTAATTCCATACACTAGCTAATAACTTTCAGCAAATTAAGAGTAATTTACACAGTATTAAGGCCAGAAATTATTTTACATTGAATCAAGTTACTATATAAGCAAAAAGCAAGAAATTTGTCAAATCAAACTCTTTAGGAGTAACAGAACAACATCCTAATACTGATCCATGCTGTTTACCATACTGGAGCAACTGCTTCATATAGCCCTACTAAGATGTATTTAAAAAAATATAACAAAATGAAAATGGACTGAAATTCTATGGCTTTCTGCAATAAATTTATTAAAGGTCTGACCAAATGGACAATGCTAAGTCTTCTGTACAACTGATGATGCTTCAAATGGTTGCAACTAATGTCTGTGTCTGTTTTCCCTCAGGTTTAAGGGGGTGGGAGAGCATAATTTTATCCACAGTTAGAAAAATAATGGATCTAATGCAATCTAAGTCACCTCAAGCAAACTTCCTGGTAAGGTTTAGATATCTATCATCTCCAAAAGGCAACACAGTTGCAACTTCAGACAGTTCTGTTTTCCCTCTCTCATACTTATACTTTGAATATTCTCACAATACTGTATAATTTCCACTAAACATTATCACTAGGTATTACTCTCTGAATTGCATGTGGAAAATCCTTTATTTTCTGCCAGAATCCAAACTACTCTTTTTTTAAGCACACTTAATTATATAATTAAAAAAAAAAATCATGATGCACTGATGCACTTCTTATTTCACCCATTGTTAACTCATGCAGAAAGAAAAATCCCAGATATCTCGAATTCACTACAGAAGATCATGCTTGATGCTTGATGGTTCTTGTTTGATGTTTGGGCTTATAAATGAAACATCTTCAGTGTGCCATCACAGCTACTCAAGCCCAAGGATTTGAAATAGCCCAATCAAGCAGCAATTCTTGCATTCATGCATTCAAAATGAAGACACTTACTGCCTAGACTGCAGTTCCACCAGTAGCTAAGTCTGCCTTATGGTTCACTATCAAAAGACCAAGGTCTCATTCTCCCCATCCTCCTCTCTTGGTGTTTGTTCCCCTTTTCCATCATTACTCCTTCTTCACATCTTCCTACTCTCACTTACATGGTCCTACCTCTTTTCTCACAGCCACAACAGCCATTATCACACCTTCCAATAAATCAATTCGTCTCACCAAAATGGCAGAAAGCTAGAATTTCTTTGCTGTTTGTTTTCTGCTGTTTTGGAGAATGAAATGACTCCACAGAAGAGCCAAACAAGTACCTGAACCAGCAAAAAGCAAACAAGAGAAATGCATGCCAGTAGTGTAGGTATGGGGAAGATGAGAGCAGGTAACTCTACTTTACAGTGTCAGGATGCTACACATTTTGTTTACCACTTCTCTTGACACCACCACCTCAGCTCCTCCTCAGAATGGTCTTTCATATAAGCGTATATATAAAACCACATTGTATACTTGTATATAGGGCAACAAGAAAAACTTCTATAAGTATGTCAGTGATAAAAGGAAGACTAGGGAAGATGTGGACCCTTTCTAGAAAGAAACAGGAGACCTGGTCACCCAGGATATGGAGAATAATGAGGTACTCAATGACTTTTTTGCCTCAGTCTTCATCAGCAAGGGTTCTAACCACGCTGGCCCAAGTCGCAGAAGGCAAAGGCAGGGACTGGGAGGATGAAGAACTGCCCACTGTAGGAGAAGATCGAGTATGAGACCATCTAAGGAACATGAAGGTTCACAAGTTCACGGAACCTGATGAAATCCATCTGCAAGTCCTGAGGGAACTGGCAGATGCAGTTACTAATCCACTATCCATTACATTTGAAAAGTTGGGGCAGTCTGGTGAAGTTCCTGCTGACTGGAAAAGGGGAAACGTAACCTCCATTTTCAAAAAGGAAAAAAAGGAAGACCTGGGGAACTACAAGCCAGTCAGTCTCACCTCCGTGCCTGGCAAGATCATGGAGCAGAAACTCCTGGAAACGCTGCTAAAGTACACGGAAAATAAGGAGGTGATCAGTGACAGCCAACATGGCTTCACCAAGAGCAAATCTTGCCTGACAAATTTGGTCTCTAAACTGGAGAAATATGGATATGATGGATGGACCACTTGGTGGATAAGGAATTGGCTGCACAGTCACACTGAAAGAGCTGCGGTCAACTGCTCGATGTCCAAGTGGAAACCAATGATGAGTGACATTCCGCAGGGGTTGGTACTGGGAATGGTGCTGTCCAATGTCTTCATCAGTGACACAGACAGTGGGATTGAGTGCACCCACAGCAAGTTTGCTGATGACACCACACTGTGTGGAGCAGTTGACACACTGGAGGGAAGGGATGTCATCCAGAGGGACCGAGACAGGCTTGAGAGGTGGGCCCATCACAACCTCATGAAGTTGAGCACTCAACAACGCCAACTGCCAGGTTCTGCGTGTAGGTCAGGGCAATTCCAAGCACAAACACAGGTGGGGCAGAGAATGGATTGAGAGCAGCCCTGAGAAAGACTTGGGGGTGTTGGTTGATTAGAAGCTCAACACGAGCCGGCAATGTGTGCTTGCAGCCCAGAAGGCCAACCTTATCCTGGGCTGCATCAAAAGAAGCATGGCCAGCAGGTCAAAGGGGCATTATTCTCCCCCTCTACTCTGCTCTCATGAGACCTGACCTGGAGTACTGTGTCCAGCTTTGGAGTTCTCAGCACAAGAAGGATGAGGACCTGTTGGAGCAGGTCCAGAGGAGGGCCACGAAGAAGATTGGAGGGCTGTAGCACCTCTCCTATGAAGACAGACTGAGAGAGGTGGGGTTGTTCAGCATGAAGAGAAGGCTCCGGGGAGACCTCATAGCAACCTTCCAGTACCTAAAGGGGGCCTACAAGAAAGCTGGAGAGGGACTTTTTAGAAGGGCATGTAGTAATAGGACGATGGGGAATGGCTTCAAACTGGAAGAAGGCAGATTTAGATTAGATATCAGGAAGAAATTTTTCACTAGGAGGGTGGGGAGGCACTGGAACAGGTTGCCCAGAGAAGTTGTGGAAGCTCCAACCCTGGAGGTGTTCAAGGCCAGGCTGGATGGGGCTTTGACCTACCTGGTCTAGTGGGAGGTGTTCCTGCCCGTGACAGGGGGATTGGAAGTACATGACCTTTAAGGTCCGTTCCAACCTAAACCATTCTACGATTCTATGATACGTGTGTGTGTGTACATACACATATAAGTACCAGATTCAACTATTAAGGCACAGAGACCAGGTTCACAAAAGGACTTCTCCAGTTACTAGAGACAGAGTGCATTAGAAGTCTTGCCCTTTACCTCCTATTATTTTGCAAGTTTTTCCTTTCAAGCAGAGAACTAGCCAGAGGACGAAATGAGGGCAGATTAAGATGGTGACAAAGAAAATCATAAACAAAAAAAGCCTATTCTTGAATTCACAAAAAAAATAGTGCTAAACATGCCAGAAAGTTTTTACTAAGGAAATAAGTTAACAGAGAGAATAAAGTAAATAGAATTTACTCTGGTAAATATGTAATATTATATTACACATCAGTCAATTTGTATGGTCATAAACTTTAAAGAGTTATTTTACCTATATTGAAAAGAAAATATAAAAAATCCTACAGAACTAGAAGGAAGAATGTGCAGCACAAACCAGTGATTTCGTTTAGAATACCAAACTGAAGACCTAGGAGACCCCTCGGTTTAATATCAAACATGATAAAAGCATGGAGAACTTCAGCACAGTGACCAACACGGGCATGTTTTTACAATCTATCCTAAAAATTCGAAGGTCAGAAATCAGCAGCAGAAACCATAAAGGAAGTATACTCTGATAAAATGCAAGATTTTAAGCAGCAACAAAACAGCTGGGATGCATCAAAGTGTAACATTTGACAGAATCCAAAGAGCTAATCTGAAGTGACAGATGAAATACTATCAGAGACAGTTCTGAGTAATGACAAACAAGGCCAAACCCTGAGCACTGTGTGTGGTTGAGCCCTCCCACTGGTGACACCCAAAAGAGAAAGGGTGAGAGGAATAGAGAGCCACCTTTGCAATGAAAGCAAACTAGGGGCTACATCTATGAAGAATCAAGCTGAGTTGGGAAAAGGGGATTCACTGACACTGTGTTCCCATCCAGCACAAAAGTCAAAGAATAATACATTGGACAGCAGTGTGAAAACAGCAATACGTTAACGGTGAAAAATGATAGTTAAAATGAACCAGGGAAGGGAGAAGAAAAAAAGAAAAGAAAAAAAAAAAGCCCAACCCCAAACCCAAACCAAAACAAGAGGTTACCAAACCTCTGCTGATTTTCTAACTCTCTTGGTAACCCCTGGAGATATTTAATTTTGAGGCTACTGCTTCTAGTTACCTAGAGATGCTAAAATCAGAAGAACACACAGTTTTCCACTACTTTAAGTTGTTTATGTGCCATTTATTCATCAGCACAGTTAATAAGTGTTTTATCCTTTTATTGCCAACTATTGTATTTGCTATCACGTTGTTACACTAAAACAAAGTAGAACAGAGGAAAAGACTTCCTTTCCTATTTTGCACACAAGGGCAATTCTGAAAATGCTTGCTAAGCTGTCTTTTATTTTTATACTCTGCAAATTAATTGTGAACCAGTTTTCAATGTAATTGAATACATTAACTTGGGGAAAGGCGGGGAAAGAGAGCCAAAACTCTTCAAATTCATAATATATGCAACACACTAAACGTGAGTTGTATCTACAAACAGGGACAACACTTTCCGGAAAGAAAAGCCTGTGGAAATACCTCAAAACATATAAACAGAATATTTATTAGTAATCACCTTTCTTATTACTCCTCCACTGTTCATTAATTGTGGGTAAGAATTCAATGCAGTGTTCCTAAGCATGAGGCTTACAGCAAGACTTCTTGCACAAAGAAGAACATAAGACCACCTCTATAAAACATCCTGCCAATAGTCTTACAAAAATATCAAGGTGAAGTAAATGACATTACTTCACTGCTGAGCTGCTAATCAGACATGCGTCTGTTTGAATGTTATCTCTGAGGAGCTACTTGTTTCCAAAGACACTCTGCATTAATATCCACTCAAGCCCACGTAACATGGGGATTTGGTAAACAAAAAGGCAAGGAAATTTTGTCAAAATTATTTTTACATACACACTATGCTTATACACAGGAGAGAAATAAAATGCAGAAGGGCACTACTATACACCCAGAGAAGGAAGTGTTACTTTCACCCTCTCATGCTTAAAATACAGTGTATCAAATGGGAGTCCAAGAAAAAGGTCATTTGGGACAGTGGGCCAGCACTGGAAGAAGAATGTGGGAGGCAGAAAAGGTCAGATCTAAGAGGTGTACCAAATCCAAACAAAACTATTTCAGCACAAACACCAAAATGCCTGCGCGTCAACAACAACAACAAAAAAAAGAAATTGCAAGCACTCCTCAATATAGAATCACAGAATGGTTTGGGTTGGAAGGGACCTGTAAAAGTCAACTAGTCCAAGCCCCCTGCAGTGAGCAAGGGCATCTTCTACTACATCAGGTCGCTCAGAGCCCTGTCCAACCTGACCTTGAATCCTTCCAGGGATGAGGCATCTACCACCTCTCCGGGCAACCTGTATATAACACATTAACCTGGCTGTTACATATTTTAAAAGGAACTGATGTGGAAATCAGGAGGTGGGAAAGGGAATTTTCCAGTATTCACCTGAATACATAGAAGTAAAGCTTGCCTGCCTTTCGAGTTTCAACTGGTGGCTAGCATTTCTGTAATGTATATTATGTCTTCAAGGTATTCACAGCAGTGAATACTCACCATGATCAGTCTAATACTGCTTTTTATCTTAAAAAATTAGAAACAACTTTGTAAATTGCTTGTCCAACAACAAGAAAATAATTTGAGTTTTAAATGCTTTTAATGTCAACAACAAATGAAAACAGACACACAGCTTTAAACACCTGCACAGTATTCAGCTTTTCTTAGCACTGTTGCAATCTTCTGTTTGCTGATTTTGGAATATAAACACACTAGTACAATCTGATTACTACAACACTGCCTACAGCTTAGGAGGATAGTGTTAAAGAATCAAACAATGTAATTCAGTAACTCTTTGCAAAGTTAGCTTATGAATAGTTATTACTATTTAAAATAAAGATGGATTGTCCTTTAGTACTAGGTTGTTTGTTTTGTTGGGGTTTTTTTTTTGAAAAAAAAAAAAGCTCTGTACATAATTAGTCTCCTAGTTCTTCCAAGAGCCAGTTCATTTTATCACCACTGCGACCAAAATACATGCACTCTTTCCTTTGCAAACTTGCCTTAACACTTAGCAAATCACTTTCTACTACTATCATAAAGAAATCTAGAACAAATTAGTCCTCCTACCTGCTAATTTTCCTCCTTTTGAAGTTAGCAGGTTCAATTAACATTTTTGCAGTTAAAACTGGGAGCTTCCGTAATTTTTAATCAGTTTAAAAACATGATTTCAATATGAAAAAAGAACCTATGTAATTAGTAACCAGTAATTCAAAATACTGAAAAGCTCCATGTTAAAGTATTACTAAAGTTTTAACAAAAATGGCCAAATGCCACATTCACAAAACAAAATCTTTCTCTTGGTGAAAATAACTATCATCCAGGTAGAGCAACTAACTGTTCTTTAGAGAAAAATCAGTATTACCAGAAAGGAACTTGGAACACTTAATTGGTTGTAGGTTACTGCAGCTCACATTCAGGTGATAAATCTCATGAATATTGTTCACAAAACACCTAAGCCCCAAACTTCATCAGAATTTGACCCTCCATCTTTGGTGACAAGCAGAACAACTGGCCAAAGCCCTGAGCTAGCTGCTCTACTTGGGCCATGTTTTGAGCAGAGGTTTGGCCCACATGGCCCCTCAGAGTCCCTTTCAACCTGTACGATCCTATGAATCCATATCTTCCAAGTTGCAAGGGAAGGGACAAAAAGAAGAAAAGAAAAAAAAAAAGAAAAACTTCTGGCATAGGCATGCCATGTGATAGCCGGCTTCCAAAGCAGTGCTCTTCAGAACAGTATTAAAGCCAGAGAAAGAAATAAAAACAAGGGCATTAAATACAGCAGTAAAGCAAGCATTTTGGGGAGAGCAGGGGAAGCGCACTAAATATTCATTCCCCAGTTTAAGACTCCGATACCATTTTGTTTGCTGCCCATTACAACACAACATCAAACCAAAACCGTGAATTTGACGCTTGCAAATGCAAGCAACAGCCATAGTCAGCAAGACTTGTACATGGACTAAAAAACTCTAAGTATCTTCTTGGAAAAAGTGAGCTAGAATCAGAATTCCAACTGAAAATTATTAAAATTATCAAAATTCAAGATAACTCAGATACTAACATCACTCACTCGGCATGCTTTGTATAACTAGTTATTACAAAGGTTATTTGAGATGGTTTTGAATAAAAGTGATTCCTTCATGCTTACATTCACCATGTAAAACTGCTAGATTTTCTATCTATAACTTCACAGAGGAATCTCATTTCAAACCCTTGTTGTTAAGACACAATTCTGAGCAATAAACACACAACATATGGATTGAAAGAGAAAGCATTGTTGACAGATGATTTTTTCTGAATATCTGAGGGAATAATAATTTCCCTTTATGTTCAAATGAATTCTGTTTTTTCAATGAAAACTAACAGAATAAGAACGGGATCTTAAATAAGGATAAGGAAAGCATGTGAATGACAGATATTAAAGTATCCTTTGAAAATGCATTTTTGTTAGCAATAACAAAACAGTGATTTTTGTCTTTATCTTGAATATATTCTGCCTTAGTTTCCTAACCACACAAATGTGAAAGCAGTTCTCTCCAGGACAAAATTGTTTTGAAAACTGCAACAGAAGTAGTTTCCAGTTTACTTTCCAATACAGCAGTGGTATGTCACACATAAAGAATGCGATACTTAATAGGATTTCAATGTTTTTTGAATTTCATCTTACTTTCTATTCTTTATTTAATGACCAATTTGTTTTGAGACTGATGCAGGATATGCAACAAGATCTCAACACATTCAGAGAATGATGGATAGCTAGCTCTGTATTCTAATACAGTGGACAGCTGGTCATATAGTGTCTTGATTTATGTCAAGCATTTACATAAATCCCCCTCTTATGAATTTCATCACTATAAAATCTCCAGCTGTGAGCACTGTAAATGTGCAATAGAAGCGCTATGGATTGGCTTCCATCCACTCCCCCTCACTTACTAACATGAAAGCTATATTCTTATCCTATTCCTATTTACGTTACGGTGGAAAAAGAAAAATAGATAAAAGAAACAACTTCTACACAGACAAGTCCATTACACAAGTAACTCTAAGGAGGTTTTGTTATTGTTCTTGTGCTTGTAATACATTTTGTAACCCAATAAAAGTCAATCATATGCAGAAAAACTGTTGGGGTTTTTTTGTTTTGTTTTTGGTGGGGGGGTTAATTTTCTACTGAGAAAAAGCCAGCCTCTGAGAAACAACTTCGTGGAGAAGACTGGCAAGGTGGTGCCAGCACAGGTAATTGCACCACGAGGAGTAGAGATCTGGTCCAGGTTCCTCAGGCTTTGATTCAGCGTGTGAACCATAATGTAGATTAGACCAAATTGCAGTCTGGATCCTGGACTCTGACAGAGCAATATCCTTGGAGACGGTGTAAAATATAGGAGAAGCCACAAAAGAGAGCTCTGAAAGCTAGTTAAGTCTGGTTTTCACAGGATGGCCACCTGATTTTAGACTGCAACCAGAAAGCTCTTTTGCTTTAAGAGCACACACTTCCAGTATATTTCTGAACGCTACCACCTCAAAAATAAAAAGCATTTACAATTTAAGTTTGTCTTGTATATTTCATAACATGAATGCAAAGCAAATACTAGGATAGAAGGATCACCGGGTACATAAACGCTGTCCTTTCTCTCTCAGGGGCATTTTACTTGAAAACAGCTATGTTAAAGTACTAATGTCAAAGTTCCTGTGCTCATAGCTTTTCTTGGAACAACATCAGGTCTTTGAACTTGTTCAATATGAAATTACAAAGCAACTACTAGACTAAATGGAAGTTGCGTAACCAGCCTGAAAGACATTTAAAGTTACATATTTCACAATGTTTTTTAAAAAGCACATAAAATTTTTAAACCAGCTTCTTCAACTTCTTTGTTACTCATTTCCAAGCTGAAACGTTCCTCTGCTCCCAAGTGAAAAATGGGTACGTAGTTTGATTCTTTACTAAAATTCTGTATACTTTGGAAGAAAACATTAATTTCAGATTTGTGCCTTAATAGAGCACTAAAATAACATTCTTCCATTCAGACTATTGCCACTTATTTTTTATTTTTTTTAGATAATTGCTTTTCCATGTATTTTCAAAATGCCAGCACTTAGCAGTTAGGCTAAGTTAGGTTTCAAACACTTTCTAGTTTTTCATACAAGATAATGCATACCTGACAGTCACTTAATCCTCTACAAAAACTCGATTTCTTCACTTAAAAGAAAATCTCTGCACAGTTAGTGAACAAAGAGGAAATTCAAAGTGGATCAAGTGGCTTTCTGGGTAGGCAGCAATACTCCCTCCATAACTTTTACACAACCTGTAAGAGTAGTAACCTTATTTGCTTTTATAGTTTGTAACTGACCCATGCACAAAAATGATGCTTCCACTTCTAGTGGAAGAAGTGTAATTAAAAGCAGTGATTAGCCAACTCACCCCTAGATATACAACAACAATGACCCGCTCCATAGCAAAAGGACTTCAAACAAATTCAATTCTCCAGCAGATTTTGAGAGATGTTTATTAGTACTTATTGGAGTGGAACTGAAGTCTGGAAAAACCCACCAAAAAAATCCATACCATTTATCCATAGACATCTACTCAGATCTTTAAGCATGCTCTAACGCATACGTTACTATAGCCACCATGCTGGTAACAAGATAACATTTGAACTGACTCAAACCAATGCCAGGTTATAGTTTGGTGAAAGGAATTTTATTTCAGATTCAACTCTTCTGAGTGTCAGCCTCACTTCATGAACATACACAAATAGATTCGACTGCATTGCAATAGGAATAGCAGATTTAGTCCGCCTGTAAAAATAGACAGGCACACTTTCCCTCTCCTCCTCCCCCATCACTCACAAGCTCTGGTGATTCCCTGCTTCCTCCACAGGATCTTAACATCTACAGCTTCAATTGCAAAAAAAGTTTATGTAAAAGAAATGTTTCAGTTTCTAAACTGCCTATATTAAAGATATCTACATTTCCTCTCCTTGAAAATGTTCATATGATCTTTACAATTTTAGATCGAATTCAAACTTGAAGTATGTTGCAAAACTCAATGGAAGGATCTTGAATCTAATTTCTATAAACCTAACATCAGGAGAGAGGACAAATTTAAAAACCAAGCAAAGCATCCTTAAAAGGAATGTATTAAAATGCATGCTATAAATTTGTCACTATTAGAAAAGTATATATTTAAAGTTTTGTTCAGTTCTGGTAGACCCAAGTTAAAAAACTAAAAAAACAAAAGAAGGGACCCATAAAAGCAGCAACATAACTTGCAGCCTGGAATAGTGACCATATTAGGAAATCTTGAAAGAATTGAGTTTGGCTCTAAATTAAGAAAGGAAACTAAAGGATAGAATGGCAGGAATATGTAAAATAATGACTGGCACAGAGCTATTTTTCCTAACACCTCACTTCCTCTCATACCCCCCCAGAAAATAGTACTGGCCAATGAAATTGGAGGAAGAAATTTAAAATTAATGTGTAATTAGCTTGTAAACGGCAAGTGACCATTGTAATAAAGACTGCAAAAGAGATTATATATTTATGTAGGAGTTAACAAGAACACTAACAGCTCCACTGAGAAGGACTGAAGTGTTCATGGAACACAATCAACCTTTCAAAGTTCACACCAGACCAACTGATATGGTCTAGGAAAAACACTCCTATGGGATGGATGTTCCTTAATAACCCACTGCATCACTTTTTTTCTACGGTTGTTTTTTGTTTTCTTAATTAATCTTAATCTGTTATGTCTATTGCTGATTATTTTTACGCACATGTCAGATTAAATGGACCATTTCCATTTCTGGCCTTCAATCCAAATTCTTCAAAATGTGGAATTTTTAGCTTATTCTTAACCACGATTGCCACTGGGATTCTTTCAATAAGTATATTTTATTTATTCTTTGTGCAAGAAAGATATTTTATTTTTAGCTCTGGTAAATAAATAAAAAAAAACACTAACTTTCAGAACATTCCATTCCTTCGGCAATTAAATGACAAAAAAAGAACTAAAATGTAAGTCTCAGATCATGTGTTATTGCAGTACTATTTCATTACTTTAAGAATGAGATTTCAAAAGCTTAATGATCATTTCCATGCTGAAATCCCTGAACAGTTTGAGAACTTGGATAGCATTTTGTCACCCTACCATCAGTACATTAAAATCTTGAACTCTTTACAGACACTGCACAATTTTCTTTCATCTCCTGTTTATGTATTTGAAAGAATAAGAAACATTTTTGGGACAAAACAGTATTCCTACCAAGAGTTCCAATATTTCAATCAAGCCTCATTTTCTAGTGAAATAAGAAGCCCTGCTTCTGGAAATGAAAACAAGAGGAGGAAATAAAAGAGGCTATGTATCCTTTAAATTCAGATAAAGCCTGAAGCTTTTAAATCATGAACCGTTACGCTCTTTACAAATAAAGAGCCTAACTGTAACTTTCCATAATTTATAATCCATAACCGATAAACAAATTTTTAAACTGTGATTTCAACAAATGTCAGAAATGTACTTAAAAACCATTTGTGCGAAGTTTTGAAGCTATTATAAATGGAGACTTGTATTCCTTTTTTCATTTTCTGTGATATCTGAATTTATTTTTAGGCTTTTAAGGGAAGCCTTATTTAAAATAAATTATAAAGGATCTCCCATGCAGAATCTAAAAGGATCTATAGAGCATGTACAATGGAGATTGTATACTTGTATACATACTGTTGATCTTCATGCACATTTATCCTGCAGCAGAATGTTAAAATAAGTGATAACTGAAGAGATTTGGAAAAAAATTACAAAATCAAATTATAAAAATCAAGAGTTTCAATATGTTGTCAATCACTTTCTAACAGTGTCTAGTAATAAAGCAAAAGAAATTTCAAATTGTTGAAGGTATTTCAAGTTCTCACATTTAGTAAGCAAAAATATAAAATGCTTTGTTTAATATACTTTGATTAAACTATTTTACAAGATGTAAATAAATACAACATGGGCAGCTTTACTATTTCAATCAAAATATTACTACTTCATTAATAAGAGGCCTCATGGTTACACAATCCACAATCCCTAAAAACAATGATGCCCAGTTAGACCACAAATATAAAACCTAAACAAAAACGCAAACACAAAAAGTGGAGAATCAACTCTTACCCATTCTTGAAATATAAAACATGTGCTCTTTGAAGTCCTGTTTCCAAGAAAAAACCAAGTTCTTGATCATGTGCAGTGGGCCCTGGCTTAGGGCTTCTGTTTTGTATATTGGCATTAATTACCTAAGAGAACAAGAGAAAAAGGAAAAAAATGTATTTAGAAAAAAAAAAGTTAAAAATCAAGTTTTGTGGACTTTTACACAGAAGCTTTTGTGGACTTTTCCACAACTTAATGTTGGGGAAATCTTTTCATTGTAAGCAGTGGCTAGTAGAATATTTCTATCCTTACCTCCATTCCCACCTAAATATAAATCTTTTTGCTCTTGGCTATACCCTTAAAGGTAAATTCCTCACCAAGCAGAAATGCTGCTAAGAAAAAATTTAAAACACTTTTTCAGAAAATTTTGTGAAGAATGGTATACAAAAAAAGAAGTATATGAAACAGCATATTTGCAACCTAATTCAGTAGCAGGAGGTGATGGTATTCAAAATCTAAAACCCTGCTAGGTTAGGAAAGACCGCTGCAGAAAGCAGTAAGAAGATTAGAAGTGATCTCTAGAGCGCTGGAGCAAAGCACTAACTCAAAGCACTGGAACAGGCTGCTTAGAGAGGTTGAGGAGTCTCCTTCTCTGGAGATATTCAAAACCTGCCTGGATGCATTCCTGTCCAACTTGCTCTAGGTGAACCTGCTTTGGCAGGGGGGCTGGACTAGATATCTCCGAAGTTCCCTTCCAAATCCTGCAATTCTGTGATTTCCAAAAAAACATTTCAGAAATAACTTAACTTGTATTACATCAACATTAAAAATGCTCTCTCAAAATGGAGAGCTATCAGCTTTCATCTGCCTTCATATTCACCACACATAGCCTACCAGCCACTAAAAGACAATAACAAAACAAATAAAAAACCCAAACAAAAAAAAACTCAGAAAATGTGTATGTTTTTAAAAAACAATGTGAATTACTTTCCTTTCCCCTTCCTTTTGCTTGTGTGACCCTAACTGTATCTAATAACCCCATCAAAGACAACTGTCAAATGACAAGTCGGAGGCTTGCAAGCAATAGGTCTGAAAAAAAGGGTCAGATTGATATTGCTAGCTTACTTCATTCTTATAGTATTCACAAGCCAAAGAATAGAGCCCCAAGTGTACTGCATTTTGTCCAGACATATCTCAAAATCTAAATAAAATGCAATAGTGTGTAACTCCTAGAAACAAAGGGTACCATAGATTTTATTTTCTTTAAAAAAAAAAAAAAAAGAGTATTTGTAACACTTGAAGGGTTTCTGCTAAGTGGTAAAAACCAGAAGACAAGGTTAACAGTGGAAATGAAAACAAGAGGAGGAAATAACAGTGCCTACGTATCCCTTTAATTTCAGATCAAGCCTGAAGCTTTTAAATCATCAAGTGTTACGCTCTTTACAAATAAAAAGCCTAACTTTAACTTTGCATAATTCATAATCCATAACTTAGGGGGGGAAAAAGAAAACAGTAACTTGCCTAATATTCTGCAGAGCTGTTAGTAGGTTATATTTTGCCTAACATTAAGCAGCTCAGCTATATCAGCTTTCATCAATAAAAACCAGGTCTCCTACAAATCTAGTACCTCGGATTTTAACAGCAACTGCAGTTTCATACATACAGCAAGTAATATATTAATGAGATAAAATGACAAATGGGCTATCAAGTCTGAGAGTATTGTCCTGATCCAATTTATAGAGCTATTAAGATTTATCTGAAGTTCATTTATATGTTGAAATCATATGTTTATCCAGCTACCATATCTGATGATGTTTTCATTGTCCCACGATTGTGCCTATTAGATGAAGCAATCACACTTTCAGTTACTATTCTGGACACCCCACTGATACGTCAAGTGTCCTGCTGACAAGTACAATGTTATTTCAGAATTTTACCTTCAAGTAGTTTTATGAAGAGGATTTAAGAGCAGTTAAGTTATTGACTCCTAATAAAAATCAACAAGATCAGTTTTCAGTCTTCATAGCTTCATTTTGTATTGAATTATTTTTAAGAATTATCTGAAAAGCTAGTAAGTATATACATACAATGTACATATTCCGATACATGTGTTTGAAAGACACCATAATCCCATGCTCATAAATGAACTGTCATAGTGTAGCAAGAGGCCAAAGATCAGCATCTTGAATATACATAGTAGTTCAGAGGAGCTCTGTCCCTTTTAGATTACTAGCACTATTTTCTAAGTCAGAATGAGAGAACAGTCAGAAGGACAGCTACCAGACATCCATTAAGCCACACTAATTTATTGTCCAATTGTAAGTGTGCACTGAAGTCCTAAGAAAACAACCATCAGACATCTTTTAGTTGAGTTACCAAACTGTTTGTAACACCACATCAATGAAAGATGAGCCACGCAATTCTTCAATTAAGCAAATCATCTCAGCTTACCCTTTCTATCTCCTGAAGGTACAGAAGAGCAATATCCCCAGCCTTCTCATAGCACGTAACAATTTCTTGTTCACGGTCCACATGGAGGTTGCTAGCCGAAGAAGAAATTGGCAACTTCTCAAGACAGAGACCTAGGGGGAAAAAAAAACCCAACCCAAACCCAAAAATTAAATGGAGTGTTAAAAACTAATGTCATATAATACTATCCCTAAAAAATAGTCCAGGCTAAGCCCCTTTGGTCAGGAGAAGAAACAAAGGGGGGAAAAAAACCTACCAAAAACTTACGGAGGTATGGTCCTCTGACGCAGACAGCAACAAATATATAAGTAAATAACAGTGACTACTCCTTAATAATTATAAAACCAGAAACAGCAATTTTTTGGAAGTAATTTTGATTTAAAAGACATTATGACAGTCTACCACAAAAGTACCTAGTGTCTTTCTATACTAGTTTTAAATTACTGAATACTTCACTTTTACAGAGTGATCATAGAAACCAAGGCAGGGTGAAGAAAGACACTCAAGGTAATACTAAACTTAGAAACTGTAAGGCAGAAGCACATATAAAAACAAATACATTTTCAAAAAAATAAGGGGTCAAGAAGTGTAATTTTTGTATTTAAATTTAGTAAGAGGTAGCCCGCTCTCATCAAGGCACAGAAGTCTTTTCTTGTTAGGACTTATCTAACAAATACACTATCTGGTGCTCTGAAGCAAAAAAAAAGTCTTTGCTTGTCTAAAATAAAACCCCAACAACTCTTACTAATCAATGCTATCTCCTACACAAGCCACTTCTGTTACAGTTACTTTCAAGGCAATTAGAGAAAACAGCTGGAAAGGACCTCAAGAATACTAAGCTATTTATCTGACTGAGGAATCAACCAACCCTGGAAGCTTGTCTAACCTGTTCTTAAAAGCCTCTGAGATAGGGATGCCCTTGCCTTCCTATGCAAATTATTAGAGAGCTCAACTATTCTCACAATTAGTATTTTTTCCTAATGTCTAGATCTCCCTCCCTAGATTAATTACTCCTAGTCTTCTTCACAGGGAGATCATGCCTTTCTTTGCAAAAGATTTTTTTCAATGTTTATCTAGAGAGAGAAACATGCTTGCAACAAGAATGTCAATTCTCACTCATTTATCTTTTCATGCTTCTTTGACAGCTGATCATTTTTATCTCCTCTGGACACTCTCCAACTGGTTACCTCTATCTTGACTCACTCTGCTGAAACTGGATACACAACTCCACTTGAGCCTCAATAGCACTGAGCAGAGAAGATGAAAAACTTCTGGTTTTGATATAGGATACTTTTTTTTTTTTTAAACAAAAAACCAAAACAAAACAAATTTAAATGAACATATTCTCAATTCATCATCCAAGGTTTTGAGAATCCATTGCTGGAGAAACTAAAAACCAAAACAACAACAAAACACATAGTTCTATATTGGGCAGATGTCTGTTGAATGCCAGATAGTATGAAACCCCTGCTTGGAGAATAGTTTATCAAAGGATTTCTGCCTATCAATACTGTAAGGTGGGGACAGTATGTTTCATTGGAATTACAATAGTTTTCTTACTAAAACAAATTGGGAAGACACAGCCATGGAGTTTATTCTGGAGTTTATTTATTGATAAACTCAAACCTATGCAATATTTGTGACCTCCAGATTCTTTTAAACATCTATTAAGTTTCAGTATCTCCCTGTAGAAGTATAACTCCTCTGTCTAAAAAGCCATCAAGTTATATTTCTGGTTTGAGAGGATGCCTTAAGTCTGTACCAGTTTGTTGGCCACCTTTACCTTCCAATCTACCCTTTTACCAGTACAAACAAGATATATCCTACAGCTCTATTTGCTAGCTATACACCCAGTTAAGATAAACGTTGACTCCAGTACTAGCTGCTCTGCTAAAAACAAAATAAAATTCAATATACTTTTCAAAAACCTACACATTCTTAAAGCGCAGCAAACACACAAGTAGTCTATCTCTTAAAAACCTGCCAAACCTGAGTACAACAGACACTGGACTTTTCTGACGAGTTACAGTTTTCACCTAACATATGTCTAAAAGTTAACTATATTTGAAAATATTCTAGAGTAGCCTAAGCTAATCTGCTTTCTTTCAAATTTTCAATCAAATAGCAAATAACCAAGAAGTTTTTTTGCTAACTGTAAGCCATACACCCAAAAGCAGCAACTTTAAACTATGGAAAAAGGTCAGTTATCCTGCTACTGCAGTAGGCTTGAACGGACCCTCTGATAAGAAGATCTAAATGTAAGGCTGATGGCTGGATAGAACATTTGCAGTGTCCCACACAAACACCTTCAAACTCAGACTTAGAGGTGACCATCAAATACAATAAATGAGCTGCAATAAAAATGTCAAATGACTGAAAGCACCAGACAGTTGGTAAGCGGATCACTCCTCCCCACCCCTTCTCTCCCATGACAAGAACAGCCAGTGCCCCACAGTAATCCTCCACTACATGAAACATATTACTCTACTGGTTATTTGTAGATTTGACTTGGATTTATTATTTCTATTTTTATACTTTACGGCCACAACTGTAATCTTTTTAATCTGAAAAACTCACTATAAGAACATTCTCTCATTTTAGCTGAGAATTTTCTTTAAGATATGAAAGTACCTCAGTGCTCTGCCAGGAACTTTAAGTAATGCAGAAGGGAAGTACAAAATTCTAAGTGTCCTTTGATGAAGCATATAATACTATTTCTTAGAGCAACTTTATTATACAACTAGTATTCACTGTGTTTTTCCCGGTATGTTTATTACAACCCAGGAAACTGTATATTTTAAGCATGCAATGCTCTGGAGCAGGAAGTTCATTTGGAGAACTATCCTGAAATGAGCACTTAACAGAATGGTTTGGACCCTTTATTTGTTTTGATGACACGAGGAATAAGTACAATTCAAACATATCAACTAGAAGAGAAACCCTGAATAAATTATGACTTCTGTAACAGGTTAAAATTAGAGTCACTCCAGACTACTCGTTTAGTTTTTTTCCTAAGTACAAATGGAATTTAAGAAATAAAGTATTACATAAAAGTATTGTTTAATTTAAAATAGATATAAATAGCAACATAGCAATAACAACCACACAATATACTGCCCAGTTCTTTGTAAGAGTACTAAGAGATGATATAAAGTTAATTAAAATAGGGATTACTATATTAGGCCCTCGAAAAAAGAATAAGCGGTAAAATACAGAACTGAGAAACATGTGAATTTCAAAGAAATACATATTGTCCTAAATTATGTGCTGAAGGCTTTTGCACGTATTCAGACAAGTCTGTTGTCCCCTTTGTGCTTGTTCCTACATCCGCCAGGCAGGAATCTCTGCTATTCTCCCTCAAGAGGGCAGGAATTTCTTTTAACTGTTTATAAACTTCTTTGAGATATTCGGAAAAGAGGTACATGTTACTGCTACAAACTATTACTGCGTTTGTTGTAAAGGTCATAGCTATTGATTTATTTAACTTTTATTGGCTATTTTGTTTCATTCTGCCTTCAAGAATATCACATCAGTTGGTATCACAAGTTGACTTTGATATTCATGGCTTTTAAGTTTAAGCCCTTCCAGTCAAAATCACCTTCAAGTAAAAGCTTCCAACAAACTGGGTCAGTTTTATTTTGGGAAGACACTTATCGCATACATATCTAGTCCTGATATCAAGAAAGATGACTCCTGAGGGAAAAGAAAGTGAGAAGCAGTGAAATGAATACGAGTCCTTACTAGTTAAGCTTACATGTTTTGCAAAGTAACTAAAATTGCTTGTCAGAAGAACAGAACAGCAAAAAAACCCAGTATTTGGACAAGGAAGGAGTATTCCTGATATTTAATTTACATGATAACTTGCAAAGGTTCTCTTTAAATCTTAAAAAACTTTAGAAATTATCTGTATTTTGTAAAAGATTCAGAAACCAAACAGTAGACAGCTTTGTCACTTATTCCAAGTGGCATTCTTGTGTCTATGGTCTCAAACCAGTGGCCAAGGTTATTCCAAGTAAACTATTTCATTTTTGCAAATACAAGAGTAGACCAGCCCTACCACTACATATGCACACACTGACCACTACCCAAAAAAGAGGACTCCTCAGTAAGAACAAGTTACAAACTAATAATTTTTAAGTGCCCGTGCAATATATTTGTTTATTCTTAGATAACCAACCAGTTTTATGTTAAGGACAATGACAGTAATTACTTTTCCCCTACAAACCACTTTAAAAAAAGAAAAAAATCAGACTTGTAAGTTCTTTAGGAAGACTGATTAACTAACATGCCCATTTCATTATACAGAGTAAACCAAAAGGTACTCTAAGGTCAAAAAGGAATTCACAGCACAGTTCAGATCTTTACCAAGTACTCCTACTGCCCGGACCACTACTGCGACCATTAAAAAAAAAACAAACAAACACAAAACCAAACCAAAACACCAAACCAAAAACACAAGGCTGAGAAAAGCCCATCACATTTACTGTATTGTATATCTGAGGATTTTCCATGATGCCAGCCAGTACCTTGTCTGTAAAGATTTTAGAGACCACAAATAGTTTATCCACTGTTTTCAGCAGACAAATCAAAGGACAGAGGAAAAACAGTGAAAGACTATTTTATACTTAAGTAAATAAACATGCTTTTGCAAGAGAGAGTCACATCAACAGATAAAGATTTCTGGGTTTGCTTCCTGTTTTCCTTAAATGGACACATAAAATCCAAGCGTGTTTGAGTATGCAGCACTTGCTCCTCCCTATACGATATCCAAACCAACACTACTAAGTGATCCAGCTGCTGTAAACATAAAGAAACCTTTCCTCTCCTTTTAAATAAACTTAATATTTAGCTTATATATTTAGAACAAACAATTATATAGACTATGGCAAACATTTATTAGTAATTTTAAAAGAGGAACAGAAACAACCCAAGTTACTGCTATCAAGGAACTCCCACAGTTTATTCCTGAGCTTAGAACAAACACCGCTAATCTCACTGAAGGGACGGACTTATTTCTAGAAGTCCTCAATCAAAGACTGTGACTTGCTTGCAGCGTTATTTTAGAAAGCAGAGCAAGAGCTCTTCAATTCCCTACTGGTATTTGTAACATAATTATTATAAAGGAAAGAAGGAAGAGTAAGAATAGAGAATAGGGAAACATATTTATAACAAACTACCTCTTAGTTTCACAGTTACTGCAGATACACTGTCTAAGTAGGAATTACCTATTTCTTTAGACAATCTAAAGAAACATAAACAATTAATTTCTCTGACTTTTCAAGTACCTTGTATTGCCCATCCCCCCATGCCAAGACACAGGGAAAAAGTCTCCAACAACTGTCAGGATGCAGGATCTGCTCTATGGCTAGTTTCATACCCAAATGGCTTTCCAGAAAAGGCATCAGAAAGAAGGTCAATACCCCCCTTCTCTCAGCATACTGGAATTTAAGGGAAGCTGCTCTGGCTAACCACTCTTTTAAACACAGACTACTTGCAGAGAATTAAATTCCATTCTAGACAACACCCAGAGCAACACAAGCACAACTTTCCAGAGTTAAAGACAGCTTTTTATCACGTATGCTCATCCTGCAATGTCATTTCATTAGTACAGCTTTTCTTACACCATAGTTATGCTAGTGCTTCTAAGTGCCTTGAGGTTTCTCACAGTTAAAAAGAGAAAACAAAAAAATAACAGGAACACTCATCTCTCTTCTGAAGCAGACACCTACTTATTAATCCAAGCAGTCAATAAAACCATAATGATATTTTGGTATTTCTTGTAATATTATCTGAGATAACTTGTGAAATGATTGGTCACATTTTTCCTCTCAATGTAATGACATTAAAATCTTTGTATTTTCTTAAGAGTACAAAATAGACTTTTACAATATTTTTAAACAGATCAGTATTTTCACATATGCACTTTTTCTTAAGAACTATGTGCCAGTCAATTCTTGCTTTACTGTACAGCCCTTTGACAGACAAGAACCTTCTAGAGGGGCTGAATGAGTTCCAACTAGAGCCAAAAGCTGGGAAAAGGACGGAAAATTTTTGTAGATCCCAGAGTGAGTGAATCTCTCTCTGACGAACCCTCCCCAAAGCAAAAGAGCTGCACACCAGTATATGGAATGGTCATCAAGGAAGCTGTTCGCTCAGGAGAAAGGAGACGCTTTAACTATGGAATTTATACTGTTTTGTTGTAAATTGCCAGGATTGCTCCTACAAGCACCTCTGAGGAAAAAACACCAGGATCCACTGTGACACCAGTTCTTCTTACAGCATGAGAAAAAAGGCCAGAATCACTAATTTTTAATTTTGGTCCAACGTTTTCTCCCTCTCCTCTCTCTGCCAAAGGCAAGATTCTGAAGAAATTCTAAAGATTTGGAAGAAAAATAGAACAAGAAAAACCACACCACCGAAACGCACAAGTCCTAAAGAAATCTATTTTAATAAGAAGCATATTACTTTCATTCAGTGTTTGGATTTCAAATACCAGAGCTCAAAGCAGCACTGAGGAAAGCAGGACAAACTCCTGGGTTCCCCCACCAGGCCCTGCTCCAGCAAGGCAGAAGTCATAAAAATAGACTGGGAAAAGACGTGCTTTAACAAAGTCTGGAGTACCTAATGCACAGGCTTCCTAGACATGGTCTGCAAACTGCTTGCTGAGGGGCTGCGACGTTTGCACAGCAAGGTAGGAGGGAGGGAACTTAAGTTGAGTTCTTGACCCATTGCCTAATGAGGCTAGAGATCCCCGGCAGAATTACCAAAACAGCTTTCATTTAGCATTCTTCCATGAAGAGCTGCTCGGTGTCTGCTGACACAGGCTAGCAGTGCACAAGATCCCATTACAATCGTATATGATTAAAGTTAAGTGCAGCATCTTTAGCTAACTGCAAAGTAGCAATTCACATGCTCCTGACCCTTTACTGAACCTAATGAGCATTTCCGTGTTTCTGTAAATAGAACTAATTAATAGCCAATCATTTAACTTGGTAAGTGCAACATTAAATTTGAATATGGGTCAGCAGCATTAAAGACAGTCTCACCTTACTCAACATATATCATCTAAATATAAACACAGTTATTTGAACAGGCAATATGAGACGCAAACTGGCCTGCAGCAATAAGGCTACAATCCTGTAATGTCACAGTCTAACTTACAGATGACATCCCTCACATACTTAACAAGAATTTGTTACTGTAATACAACACAGCCATCTTGACAGATACCTGGAGTCATCTACTAATCTGTACACTATAGTAAATATAAACACAATTTCTTTACTAAGATCAAGTTTACAAAGCTGCAGACTTTAAATGTCAGACCTGTAAATTACTATGCTCACCTATCAGCATTTGTAGAAAGATTCCCTAACTTGTAATGCCAAGTATTATAAATTCTTTTAATTATGTCTTTTGACTTACGCAGCAGTATCAGAATCATGTTACCTAAGATTTCAATACGGTTATTTCCTAGTTAAATATATACTAGTTATTTCAGAGTTACTGACAAGTTGCTCCTCCCCAAATTAACACCTCGATATCCCACTGTGCATGCATCTCATCTCTGCTTCCATAAGCAAACACAAATTGCTTAGAAACATAGGAGATATTGCCATGCATAGTATTTGAATAATGCCTATGTGCACTTTCCAGTATATTACCTCATTCATATACTGCTGAAAACTTGCAGAAACTTAATTGTCCCGTTCCCAGAGGCCATATCCCTAGGAGAATATTAGCTTCAGCCATTATTAAAATGGATTCTAAATATATGCTTCTGTATGGTAACAGCATATACAGATTTTTTTCTCGTTAGTCTTGCAAAAGAAGGGAGTAGGAAAAGTTGGAGCTAGCTACACAAGCCTAACATGAAAGAGGAAAAAAAAAGTCATATACAGTCTAATTACTTCTTTGTGGATTCGTAACTTGTCTTATTTCAATTCTTCATAAGTTAAGATTTTCCTCTGTTTCAGAATTGAGCACTGCCAATTAACCTATCTGGTGAAGAAAGTAAACAAATGGAATAAAAACTAACCTCTTGCAACAAGGGAACCTTATTTAAGTATCTGCTTAGGCTACCTTCTGATATCAAGTATGTAATGCAGCCAGAAGTGTGCAAAACCCCTCTATATTTTACTTTGAGCCAAGACTTGCCACCACAAGCTCAAGAATGTCCTTCCCTCCTCCTCCCTTGCCCAGCCTCACTTCTTAGCTTTGCTCTTGCTGCATAAGACAGCTCTAACAACTAGTACCAATGGTCAAGCTATATCTGGGGCAGAAGAAAAAAAAAATCTGCTTTTTTCTGTACTGCTTCTTAAAACTTCGTATTAGAGGTATGACCCACTCCTATGACCTATTATCTTAAGTGCTACTACAAAAGAAGGAAAAGCAACAGCTTCAGGGAGACGGTTTCAGCAACATTCATACACCTACTTTCAGGCTAACACTCTGCCACAACACAGTCGTGCAAACCTGCCCATCTCCTCAATAATGTCCTCCTTCTAGACCCATTTTTCTTTCTCTCATAACACCCTTTTGAAATAAAGTGGCATCTCCACCCATAAACATTTTGCTAGAGAAAACTGTTTTATCGGATGCTTCTCCTCCACTTTCATGTCAAATATAACTACAAGCAGATGGGGGGAAAAATAACCAAGAGATCCAAATAAGTATTCTCATGTTTTTGCAAATACTTTGATTTGAAAAGCTCCAACATTTCTATGTTTTATATGACATTTTAAAATTGCCCCAGTCAATTTCTTCAAGTCTTTGAATCTAAGAAAATTCTGTATTTAATATCAAAACTATGATTTTATTAATACTCTATCCTACACAACACCTTCTACATACACATACAGAGTCATTACTCAGAAGCACAGCACCAATATCAGCTCTTTCTTAAAGCAAAGAAAACACTAGATCTAATCCAGAACCGTATTCTATTGGCACACACACAAAACCAGTGTAAGGTCAAAAAAGTATGCCTGTCCATAAAGTTAACCACATAAAAGAAGACCGTCCTCCACCACACTTCGGTTTTTAACTTGTGTATTTGAGGAAATGGTGAAGAAAGGCAGGAAACATCAGAATTACACTACTTTCAGCATACTGTGTGGCAGTTACCTCCTCACAACTTTTGCACGAGGGATCTCTAAACAGCGCTGAGTCCTGACCTATGCTAATCAAGTTTCTGAGGCTTTGTCTCATGCATATTCACATGGCTAGTATACTCTCCGCTTTTTAATGGACACAGCAGCAGACAACTTTTCATCAGACCACTCTTACACCTTCTTCTAGTCAAGACAAGGCATAAGACATCACTACTAGCAGCGGCATTTGTCACCAGAAGCCAGAAAAAAAAACCCAAAACCAAACAACTTGTCCTGTTCCTTGAATATCTTTCCAAAGCTTTTTTTTTTTTTTTTTTGTCACCATTATAAAAAACTGCCCATGCGCTTTTCGGTCTGACGAAATACAGCACTTCCTTTATCACCAGAGTAACTACTTCGAACATTTTCCCTAAGAGGAGCGACAGACAAGAACCACTTTCCGGCACTGCTCGGGCACTGAGGCCCTGTGACTCCCCGCACATCACAGGCTGGCAAAGAGCCACATGTAAAGGAAATGGAAAAGATTTCAAAGGTAATTTGATAGGATTATTCTTAGAATTTCGTTGAAGTTGTACAATGTTGCATTTTGACAAATCTATCAAGAAACTTTCTTTGGAAGATTTGAAGCAGCATTTCAATAACTAGACATTTCCAAGAAAAGAATAACAATCATTTAATCTTCCTGGCTGGGTTTGAGAGCCTTTGAATCCTTTGCTTGACTTGCTATCATTCCATATTACGCCTCTCACTTATATTCTTCTAAATATGCTGTCCTCAGCTAAAGCTATAAGCAGCACAGAGACTTAAAAGCATTCTTTTAAAGATATATATGCATTTAATCATTTATGTAGTAAAAAATTTGAGGACCCCCTTTGTGAGCACACTGCAGGGCGTAGATGGCTTTAGTTCTTTGGTTTAATGACAGTTATTCCAAGTTGAAGACTGTGAGGATGCAAAGACAGTAAATATCATGTTCTGGACTACTGCAATGAAGACTTTTGTAATGCAGCCTATTGTAATTTTGCATTAAGGTTTACAAACAACCTCGATGGATAATGCATTCAGACACACTCACTCTGGAGAGTCTGAAGAGGCAATAAGAACTTTCCTCTCTTGCTTTTTATCACATCTTGCTTTCTAACAACATAAATACATACAGACATAGATTTATATATGTGCATATACACATATATAAATACACACACACTGCTTCCACAGTTGAGCAAGCATTTAGGGATCTCAATTCCCCTGGTGTGTTCCAATTCCATTTTCTCTCCCCACAATTGTCACTACCACTGTTCCTATTCCCCTTCTTTCTAGCCATCAGCAGACAAAACTTCAGCAAAATTTAGCTTGAACCTGACCTTGGACCCATTTTTGCACTTTGTTGCATCCATACACACATGCTGAATCTTCCTTTGCTATGAAGACCAGAAAGACACACTTTATGTTCCACAAGCAAGAGTAAGATGGGACATATGCAAAAGCAGGTCATTTCTAAGGCCTTGTTGTGAACTATTACATGTCTAGGGTTACAGCATAACATGCTCATTTAAGTACCCTGTAACAACCGTAGAAGAAACGTGTCAACTGAAGCATACCACTCAATCTATCACCTCTGAGGTTACAGAATGAAACCTCAAAGTGAGAAGGTAAGCACTTAGAGGTGGTCACACCTTAAATAAGGAAAAACATTTTAAAGCAATTAAAAACTACCATTAGTTATCTGCCCTATGTCTTTGTCAGAGATAACCACATCAGTATCAGACCACTACACAATAGCATACAAGACTGCAAATCCACTGGAACTGAATTTGCCCCAAACTGGATTGAAATGGGGCAACTAAAGCAGGTATCTTTAACTGCCTCTGTGCAGGTTGCCACACTGAATGGTGCAGCTGGGCTGATGCTTGCTAACAGGCAGCACAGACAGTCCCTTGTTGCTTAATAACATGGTGCTGTACTCACAACTGCCAAAGAAATAAAATCTAAATACTCAGAAGAGTTTTATCTTTATATAATCAGGTTATCCTTGAACTTGCAAGCAGAAATACAAATCCCAGTGAAGCACAAAATCCCTGTAAGAATAACTTGTATTTAGTTGGATAATACCTACAAGCCTCAATCACCACCTCAGTCTCCTCTGAAGAGTCTGAATTCAGACTGAAAAGTTTTGTAGTCCACTCTTACAAGGAGAAAGAGTAATTTCCAGGGCAAGTGGGAAGACAGTGAGAAATAAATGTACACTGATGGGTAGAAACTTATGCCATTAAGCTATCAATTACTCTAAACTTATACAGACTTTGAATACTAAATTTAAGACTGGTCTGTGACTTCTCCCTCATTCTAGAACACACAGAAGATGATATTCTTGCAACCTGCCACCACAGGAAGAAGGGATATTAACTTTTATTAATGTTCCATTCAAACTGAAAACATAGTAGCAAAAAAAAGATTACTCTGAACATGAATAGAACAACAAAACTGCAATAGTTCGCTCAGTTTTCTCAGGTAAACTGGTAGCCAGTCACCCAGTAAAAGGGACCAAACTAATGAAGTCTGATCAAGATTAGATCAGGCTTGATATGACAGATTTCAGTGTTTAAGTATAAAATTTGAAATCAGAAGCAAAAAACCCCCCACCATGTCTAGGCAGAAGACATGCTGGTTTTCTCTTTTTTTTTTTTTTTTTTTAAATAAGCTGAGCCTACAAAACATTCCAGGGTAAAAAGAGATACATATTTTACTATTTTCTAATAAATTATTTTTACATTAAGTTAATAATACTAATCTTTTCTGCAAAATTTATGCCTTTATGTTTCAACTGTTATATATCCTTATGAAGTCAAATAAAACAGCCAGAAGAGTTGAGATCTGGGAAAAAGATTCAATTAAATTACTGGGATTCCTTGCAGATACAAGCAAATGTAGGTGCTTAAAGCTGATCAAGTCCAACATTGCATTTTCATGGAAAGAATATGACAAATTCAACAGACATCCTCATAGATACAAAAAAAAACCCAAAAAACCCACAAACAAACCAAAACCAAACAACACAACTGAAAAACCACAACCCTGAGTGGAAGTCTACCCATACCAGACGTTGCCAAAAAGCCCCCACAGATGCTGTATGAGAGAATCTGGCAGATTTACATCATATATAAGAACTTCCCATGTACTCCCTTCCCGCTTTAATCTAAATATTGCCCAGATTTAGAAAGCATCCTTTTATCTCTGCTACCAGTTAGTTCTCTTATTCCTTGACATCTCTACAGAGATTGGTTCATGCTTGTCATTATAACGTTTACTAGAGGACTGTGTTGGTGGAAAACAGTCACTCTCTTCCAAGACTAATGTTAGAAACAATCCTTGACCAGTTGTCAGTGAATGCTATTTAAGTCTCTCATAAATTGTGTTTGCTGACTTTGACACTCCTCTTGCTGTAACAAAAAGTACATATGCACATCAAACCCAAGCTTAAACACAGCAAAGCAAACATTTAGACACAGTAAATTCTAATAAACCTACAGCATACAAACTGACACTTTCCTCAACACACTGACCCAGCTTACAGTCTATTAATGAATTTTCTAAACTGAAGTGGCACTGCCACCTTAAGACACAAGGCCAGCATTACAATTTTCACTACTAGACTAATACATTTTTTTTTTTAAAAATTAACTTCATGTTCTGAATTCTTAAAAAGAAAGATATTCAGGAAAGAAAATTGAAAAATAAAACTGTGCAATGAATGCACTGCTTTAAGTAATTTTATCTTTTTTTTTTTACTATTTTCCTCAATTAAGTAGCAATTTAGTTAAGCAATTTAGCTTAAGTTGAGCATTTTAACATCCAGTACAAGGCATCATGGTAAATCATGGTTCTCCAATTCTGTTCACAGCAACTGAAAAACTGCACTTCTTTTGTAACTCTTTAACTTTCAGCAAAAGTGATAATGCTTTTAGTACCTAGCCACAGTTATTGTGACATTTACATATGGAAGGCCTTTTAAATATACACATCAAAAAATGTGATTGGGTGACACCACAGTTATAATATTGAGTAAAAGTCTTGTCAACCTCACACAAACTCTGAATAATTTAAAGGAGCAAAGCCATCCTCTTATTTCATGTAAAAATGTGGTACTCCACCATTGTGTTGACGTACACGCCGAAAAATTCTTTGACTTCAGAAAAGTTATGAATTAACTTTTTAAGAACTATTTCCACATTATTATACTGGAAAGAGCAATCTTACCTTTAGTAGAATACGCTTCAGCTATCATCCGTAGCCTATAGGGTGGCACTGCAGCAAGCTGCAGGTCATCGACTCCAACTCTAGCGTATGTGTTCAGAGCTTCTTTGTAATCACCTTCCACATAGTTTAACTTGGCCATAATTAGGTTAGCTTCTTGTAGGAATTCTGGCTAGAAGGAAAAGGAATAAGAAAGGTGTTTTTTTCCCCCTGAGAAAATACACCTAATTCTTTCTGATAATTATTTGGTCTGTTTTCTGTATATTCACTGTAGAAACCCTCAGGATATTCCTTGTAACAGAGCAACAAACCAACAAAATTCTGTCTTGATGTAGTATTTAGGAAGCTTGCAGTAGGGGGTGAATCCACAAAACCTCACTCCACCAAGCTACTGAAAAGCATTACCAGTCATTTTATATATTCACATATTTACTTACACATACACCAGAAATACCTCTCAGTCAGAATCCAGCTTTGCCAGAGGACAAAACATTTTAAAGGCAGCCTTTCATTACAACCCCTTCAATGACTTTTTTCTACCACCATCAGCCCAGTTGAAAATCACATAGCAGCAAAACTTAATGATATGTGTTCCACAGCCTACATACTTAATTCACACAATTTCAAAGTATCAGAGCAGAAGAAATGACTTGAAAAAAGGATTCATGGAAGGATGAAGAAAGAAAAGGAATAGAAATTAATACTCCCACAAATCACAGGAAACAAAACATTACAGATGACTGTAAAACAAGGTCCTTTTGATCTCTCAAAAGATGGACATTAAGTACAGGAAAGATATGCTGATGTAGTAGCTGCAACAATAGTTCAGTAAAAGAAGGGCCAGAATGGTTAAGAACATCAAAAGATTATGACAGAAAATGCTCTCAAGCATTAACCTCACTTCCACACCTGCAAACATAATTTAAGGAACCTTTCCTGAATACTTAAGAGACCATTACAGAAATTTGTAAGGTATTTTGTATTTTTTAGCAATTCTATTTAATGCACTACGGAGAAGGATATAGTTATATACTCCAAGAAAAATTTCCACAAAACAGGTTGTAAGTACTTCATCTAAGCATCCCAGAAGTCCATGACAATTTTCTTATTCTTCTAATGAAAGAAAATTTGAGCAATTTATCCGAATAAAAATCCACAAAGAAACAAAGAGCCATGAAATAGCATAGCACTGATGATGTTCTGGAAATACCAATGATAACAAACCACCACACAAGCGCTTTCCATGTTTTTCTCCATAATCAGCAGAGTAGTCCAGTCAATTTCAGCTTTTTTAATTCTTGCTCTGATTGACTTAACATACCTTTAGGTTTCCCCTATCAAGCGCTGCCGTTAGATGTTTCCTGACCTCAGTCAGCTTTGGCCGTGGGCCCCGTGGACTACTACTCTGTTTAAGAGCATTTTCCTTCAAAAATTGTTCTAGTTTGGACTCCCCAAGAAGAAGTTCTGCCATGTCATCTGTAAATAAAACCAAACACATGAAATATTAGAAATCATTTTATTTCACTAACATTTTAGTGGAGGCAGCCATTGCTTGAATTTTAAATACAAACTAACCAAAACGAACCCAGTGTCAAGTATTTAGATTTAACACAAATCATGTGGTACTTATTTTTTAATTTATCTTTTACCTGCCTCATTCATTGTAGAATCAAGACTCCTGTGTTCTAAGCTACAGTGAATCAGAACGTTAACTTGAAGTCAGTATTCTCCCCTTCCTCCTTAAAAAGCAATACTTGACTCAAAAGCCTTATTTAGCTTTCTGAACATGACAAGATACACTTCTGATATTCACTTTACAAAAAAAAAAAAGTGTGTTTCACAAAATGTCTGTTGTAGTTTCAAATATCAATACTGATATTGGATTAATTTACACAACTAGTTTTAAGTTACATGTCCCTCATGATGTCTTTCATCACCACCCATATCTCGGCTGTAAGAATGTAGGTATCACTCTAACCTTGTTAAGACCATCCCAAGTCTTCAGCATGAAAGTCCATTTCTCATCTCTCTCCTCTTTTCTTAGAAGGCTTACCACCCCTTCTCAGACATGAAAGTAGAACATAATACCAGGCTGCCCAGCAAAGCTTCAGCTAGCAGATTTGCCGAAATTCAATAAACTAGTCATCCTCTACCTTGCCCTTGCCCAGAATCACTAAGCTTATTTTACTGAAACATGTTGAGTAGTTCCTCTAGTGAGAAGAGAGCTGTAAAAGTCATCACCTCACTCTCTGGGACTTGAAAACACCAGATCATGTCTTACAAACAACATCTGAATAACCCAAAATTGAACTAACAATAAATAAAATAGATTCAAAAAAGGGGAAAGGCAAAAAGCTAACAATCAGAAAAATGCTCACTGCCATATAACCCTTAGCACTGGCCTTAGAGGTTATGGGAAGGGACAGAAAGACTGTAGAACTCAGTGTTACTGTAAAGGAAAAGCTTTCCCGCAGAAGTGTAAATGCATCAGTATTATCTCACCTTTTAAGTACAGCAAATTTCAGTCTCGTGTCTGGACTAGTATATGACCCATGTACAATGCCATTATACAGTAAGCTATAAGGACAAGTGCTGTCCTGTAATATGTCCTATCAAGTAGACAGACAAAAACCTAGATTTTTTTTTTTTCCTTAAAACCTCCAGCTAACTGCTGATTCTTAAACCACAATTTCTTCAAGAGAGAATTTAAGAGACCAGACAAATAGCAAAAGCATCAAGACAGTGCTTATTTTTCCATTAATGTTTTTTATTTGGTGTTCTGGGAAAGACATCCACAGTAATCTGGACATTTATTTGTTCTCAATTCACCCACATTTTACTGTTTAAACACTACTGCAGACGGGAAAGATCTCAGCATCCAGATGAAGACAAGCCATGATGCCACAGATGCAGCCTGGTTACCAGTCTGCTTAATTTTCTGCCTTTCAG
Organism: Anarhynchus alexandrinus; assembly: GCA_008711295.1. Lineage (NCBI taxonomy): Eukaryota > Metazoa > Chordata > Aves > Charadriiformes > Charadriidae > Anarhynchus > Anarhynchus alexandrinus. The sequence continues at coordinate 593,056 of VUYV01000120.1, forward strand.
ACCATGGTTGTCAAATTCATCAATCTCAAATCTGCGGTAACAGTTCCACTCCTTTGCCCACCAAAGTTTCTCCTTATACTTCAGCTATACTGATCTCATCTCTAGATCAGACAACACCAAATAACCTGAAGTGTCACTCTACATGCACTTTCTTAAGAGCATCTTTATGCCTCTTCACATGTGTTCTGTTTTGCCTAAACTGTGCACCTTCTGCTCAATTTATCCTCATGACAACAATGCACTCTGGCTACAGCTTTGATACATACTCGCCAAAAATGTTGGTTCCTTGAAAGATAAGAAAGGGTAAAACAAAGTATCTCCCTGGTGCACCGTTGTTTTAGAGACATTTGAAAAAACAATGACACTCACCATCTTTCAAATACATATTAAAGGCATACAATTCCCAGTTCAAAATTTCTAACAATTACACAGCTACAGTACAACAATGAAATCTTATTACCCACTAATTGCCAACCAAAAAAATGTTTTTATTTACCTATTCAATGCTCATATGGTGAATGGCACAGTTTGACATGCATTAGTAAGTCCATCATACAATCTGCACATCCCTTAACAAAGAAGTTGATCAGTTTATAAAATTTGACTGAAATGTTTTCATCTCAAATACTTGATGTATAGTTTAAAAAAACAAATAAGAGAAGTTCTGACAAATATAAAGGCTCAAAGTTTGTACAGTATAATATTTCAGATGGAGCTTAGGGTACACTGCATTGAAGGTTAGCTATTCTTGCACACTAGAAATTTAACAGTTCTGAACAGAACTAGAATGAGAAGGTTCTGATCCCATCACCTCCTTGTCCGTCCAACCAGTTTCCAACACGTGCTTCCTAATCTTCCTAGGGCTTGAGGCTAGGCTGATCAACCTGCAGTCCCTGGATCCTCCTTCTTGACCTTCTTGCAAATGGCCATATTTGCCTTTTTCCAGTCATCAGGAATCACCCTCGATCACCAAGACCTTTGAAAAATGACAGTGTCCTTGCAATGACATTGGCCAGCTCTTTCCATACTCTGACACAATCCACCTGGGTATCAGAGACTTGCAAATGCCCCCTTTGCCTAACAGTCATCCTCTGTCAGGGCATAATGCTTCACTCCACAAGACTTGTCCATCAAATGGAATATTTTTCCATCGATATCAACAGGTTTTCTGCAAGCACTGATACAGTATACCAAAAAGGACAAATGATACAGACAATCATCACTTGCGCCAATAAACCAAATTTCCCAAGAGAAGCAATATGCTAAAACAAGGGGGTTTTATTGTTAAAGATACTCAATATCAATTTTGTTACAGTTTATTTTCTGCATGTTCTTTCTTTTCCTTCAAATAGAAATCTTAGCAGCTTGCATAGCTTCAGTTTCAAGCTACAAACTAAACAAGACATTACACAGACCAAATCTAAACCTGACATTTTGGACCGAATCCCCTGTTACAGCCTTTTTCCAAATTCCACATTTCATTAGCATATCCACAATATTATTATAAACAAATAGTAAAGTTAGATATTATGAGCAACATTACCCTGCTCAAAGATAGCTTTAGCATAGCACTCCGTAGGACTGCACTTTCTGCAATTGTTCCATCTCTCCAGAAACCAAATAGCGTAAATTGCATGCAGAGAAGGGACGGCTGGCTTTGTACATTGATGCAAGACAGGTTAGCCTTTGGTGTAAGCAGTTTAACACATGCTGTGTGAAAGGGTCTCTGAGATCAGAGGCCCACTCCAAACTCACAAAACTGTGCGTCAGAACATGTTCACAGAATGCAATTATTTGCCCTGCAAAGAATAGGTCACTGAGAGGTCCCTTCACCACAGGCATTTTACTAATAATATCCAAAAGACTCCAGAGTGTTACAAGTACACAATTTTTGTTTATGAGCCTCTTTAAAAAGGTGATTAAAAAAAAAAAAAGTGGGCCTTGAAAATAATACAAGGTCAGCATAGTAATGACCTACTTAGGAGAAGAACAATGAAGATTAATTTTGCTAATTGTATTTTTAAAGCTAAGTGGTGACTTAAAAACAAGCAAAAATACATCAAACTGTTTACTCTCAGTTTTAAGGGATGTGCAAATAGATACTTGCTCCCTTATCTATGCTCATCAAAAACAAAGTATTTCATTTAACAAACAACATTCATCTTTCCTTTATTCAGTTTAACACTTCATTGAACAAACTTCATTTCCAAAGAAGGCTGAGGAAACACAAACATCAAACAGTGTCATTTGGATTCCGTGCTAAATCCAGAGCTTTGGTTCAGGAGCTGAAATATGATCAAGGCTATTTGCAATGAAAAGAGTGAGGTCTATCATTGACATTCTTCAACACTTCAAATAGCAGAACTTCAAATGCGCCAAAGAAAAAAGTACCACACGTGCCTTCCCTCTCATATGCATTCCTTTAAGTAGGTCTCAAAAATTCTTCTGGCCCACACTCCCATAACAAGCATTTCTTTAATTAACTTAAATACAGTATATCTATCTTTATGGAGAGACAGGAAAAAAACACAGCTAGACTGTGCACCAGCTGCCAGAGATGTTTTGTTAATATAAACTGCAGAATTGTCATGGAAGCATGTGAAACAACTAGTTTAGATGGTTACAACCGATTGGCAGATATCTTGAAGAACAGGTTAGACACTAAGGAAAAAGAAAATAAACCTTGCACTGTCAGGTGTGAAAATGCATTCCCTGAGGCATGAGGATTCTTAAAACGAAGTGCTGAAATCATCCCTATTACTAAAGGGGAAAATAATCATCTTGCCTGTAACCGAAGAACACCACTGGCACACACAAGAGGAGAGTGTAGCCATACTCCCCTCTGTACTCCAGTTGCTCAAGAGCTGCACCACAGAAAGAGGAATACCAGTTCTAAAAGTTCCAATTCTCACCCATTTGTGGGGCCGCAGTAGAACACAGATCTGTAGACTCAGATCCAGCACTCTGCAGAAAGTTTGCAAGATTATTCCTCTCTTATACACAGCAGAATTTCTCACACTGGGGAACATAAGAGGAGAGAAACAAGAAGCTGCCTCTAGAAAATTTAATTTAACCTCTCTCCCTCTTTCCTCTCTCATTCTTCCCCTTCCTCCTTCAGCTAAGTTTCTTCTCTCCGACAATGACTTGAAAAAAATATGATATTGTCTCTAAAAACAGGACATAAGCAAGAGCAAAGCTGGCGCATACCCTGAAACTATCCAGACACCTTAAGATGAGAATCAAAGCAGTCTGTAGCACCCGGATATTTCGTTCCCATCCTTGATGCAAGTTAGAGAAGCTAATGATCCACCCAGTAGCTAGGGACAGTCACAGTGCAGCAGCATGTATTGCACATACTTTCCTTCAGAGGAAAGGTGGGAGAGGAGAAAACAACAGCCGCAACTTACACACAGATCTGATTAAGCTTCAAAACAAAAGCTGTTCTTCTAGGTCACTCATATACAGCACAACTCACCCTTTCCCTGTACCACTGCTATATATCATGAGATACAAGAGAAACAGTTACTGTCAGGCTGGCTTTCATCACAGAAGTGCTGCAGTCGCTCAGCTGCTGGTGACTAACACTGGAAGGCAACAGGTCACAGAACGCAAACCACAGAAGTTACTACAAAGTAGGATTTTCTCATTTACCGAGCCACTCATCTGCTAAGTCAGTTGGTGGGGGCCAGACATTGGCAACAAATTTTTAAATCAAATTATGACTGAGAGAGTGCTTTATTAACAAAGCATTGGCTCGAGGCATGTCAACCATTCTGTGCCAGTAAGATCGAGCCTCAATGGTGCTTATAACAAAATTCCAATTACATGGACATTTCTGAAAGAAACCATTTATGAAACCATAGCTCTATCAGAGTTTTTAATCAGTTTTAGCTATCCCTTAAGACATCCTGAAATAACGTAAGTAATGTTTGAGAAGAAATTGCTTTTCTTTTTCTTCCAGCACAGTATGAGTGATCTAGATTATATTCTACTGTGAGACACTTTATAAAGACAAATTAAACTGTGTAAAGTTTTCAGATACCTTGAAGTCTAGCGTTCTTTCAGTCAGTCTAAATAGATGTTTCAGAAGAAAATAAAACTGTTAGTAAACAGTTTCAAAACCATGAAAACCAGTTTCCCACTTTTAGAACATTGAGATAGTTGTGGATCAATACAAAGTTCTTGATCAAGGGAAAGAGCCCCTCTTACTCATCCATTCCTCTGCTGAAAGAGTTTATCAACAACAATTACTTTAGTAGAGTTAGGGGATATCACAACTGCACTGCAGAACCACTTCCTAACCGGAGAAGGACAGCCTAGCTTGCCCATCTGTTTCCGCAAGATCACAGTATCACTGAAATAATCCACTTGCCTAATAGGATGTCCTCTGTCTATAATCACAGACAAGTCTGAGCACCTTGGAACGGCAAGAAAAACTGAAGGTTGCTTTAGGTGGAATATCCGTTTCTTTTAGCACTGAAAGCAAAAGCAAAAACCCCAGACACTTCTACGCATGCAAGCTGTTTTTTTTTCAGCTTAGAGAAAGCTTAGACACACTCATACAAAACGTCTTGAGAAGAACCTTGTGCGAACATGGCCATTCCTCTTTGCAATATGGATTCACCCTAACCGTCTTCAAAATGAGAATAAAGGCTGGCATAAATACAGGGTGAGGGAAAAACCACAGATGATGACGTGTCTTTGTAGAACAGTGTCTAAAAATATCATAATGACAGCTGCTTTGCTACTTGATTTCTAACAACTCGTTTTTGAAGCAAAACTGTTACCACGCTATTGGGATACGAAGCAGTTACTCACAGAAAAACAGAGAATTAAAACAGAGGATTAAACTTCATTTATCCTGGGTCAAGAATGATGAAGAATACTTACTACTATTAGCTTACAATCATGGTCTATCTTGAATCATCCACTGAACCACATGCTAAAATACGAAATAATCAGTTTTCTGATTATGCCTCCAGGCATTTGTTGAAGAACCCAGGGGTTGTTTGCAGGCTAGATGAGAGGAATATCTAGCTCTAAATTCCTTTCTAAAAGTACATTTAGGGAGAAGGGGAAAGGAAACAACGGCAACACTGCACACAGCTCAAAAAAAAACCCAAACCCAAAAAACCACCAAAACAAAAAAACCCCTAATTGAATACAGATTAGGAGCTCTGCCTCTTGCCTGCAGAATCCCTCTAAGACGTGACTTTAAAAGGTCATTCAATTTCAGAGTACACCAAGATACATCCAGAGTGAATGATTAAGTGTTCTCAAAAGAACTAACAAACCTGCTACCTGTTGTTCTGTGGGCTACCAAATAGCTGCTTTGTTAAAGTACTACTTTTCCTGTGGTGGTTCAACAGTCTTGGATAAAAACCAAAGCAAAACACTGAAGGTTATCCAGGCGACAACTACTATGTATGTGGTTTCTCAAGTGTTCCTCATATTAATGCAGAAAATGTAATATTTTTTAAAAGGGCCTGATAATTACTTATTTCACTTGCATTTTTAACATCACAAGGAAATACTTCAAGGGTACAATGCAGATGCTTCTCACAGATAACATAGTTGCTATCACCTCTGTGACAGCAACTATCAACAGCCATGCTCCTGGTATCAAGGCTCCATGCACAAGATGTTCCTCTGCGATGAAACGTCCATGTCACACTGTTGTGGTACACCAGCAAGAATACACGTGACCCTATGCTAGTGTCGTGGTTTGGCCTCAGCCGGCAACAAAGAACCAGGCGGCCGCTCGCTCAACTCCCACAGCCGTGAGAAAAATCGGCAGAAAAAGGCAAAATTCGTGGGTTGAGATAGGGCAGTTTAACAGAACAGCAAAAGGGGAGAGAAAAACAACAACAACAACACCGATAAAGGGATATACAGACGCGATTACAGTACCGCCGCTCACCGATCGGACCCGGACCGCCGCAGCCCACCCCCGGGTGGCGACTGCCCCATTCCCCCCTTCCCCGTAGCTCCTCTTATAGCCCGGGCATGGCTCACGTGGGATGGAATACCTGCCTCCCCTGCTGCATCCCTGGGGAAATTAACCCCATCCCTGCCGGAAGCAGGACAGCTATCAAAGATAGTTACATGTTACGGAGCCTCGACAGGTCCACATCTAAAGCAAGAAAGAGTATGGAGAAAACTAATGTTTTCTTCCTTATATGCCAAGTGGCATAGATTAAAAGAAGTATTTTTAGTATTTCGTGACGCTCTCTTCTGAATTACACAGCTGCAAGAAAAATGTGCAGAATTAGGACAAAATCTCCTACCACAAAGATTTAAGCAAAGAGGCTCAACCTCAGACTCAAGCCCTGAGGATCCAAATTTGAATAGGAAGTATTTAGGAACAGGAAATATAGGGCAAACTAGCTAAAGAATCTGAGGTGACTGGCCAAACAAACTTTAATCTTTCCTTGTAAGCAAGCAGAAAACAAATCTAGAAGCACATTGTATCACTTCACCCACTCTCCACCAAAATCTTCAGTATTTCAGGTATCATATTTCAGGCTCCTAAAAAGCACAATTGTCCAAATGCATTGAAGCTGAAAGATCACAGTTATCATTAGTTCGAAATGAAAATACTGCATGAGGTGAGATCAATTAGATGAAACATGGAGTTGTAAGAACAGAAGAGGATGCTGCTTCACCTGCCCTGTACTAGATTCCAGAGAGAGAAAGAAATAAAAAAACTCAAGTCTTAACTCAGGACCAAAAATAATAAAAAAAAATAATAAAAAAACAAACAAACAAACAAAAAAAAACAAAAAAACAAACACCCCCTTCCCCCCCCCCCAAAAAAAAAAACAGGGGAAGAAAGGATCAAGGGATAAAGAGGACAATTATGAGATTTCCTGTATCCCAATGGGACCATAAGTCAATGTGCAGGATTCCAGCAAGTTGAGACTTGCTTTGTAATCTCTGTTCTGCTGTTTCAAATTTTCCCAGAGGAAAACTAGCTTGCGAGTGAGAAAGGAAACTCCTCCTACTCAATCCCTAAAACTCTTATTCTCTCTAAAGGTAAAACTGAAGTCTTAGAGTACCTGAAGGGCTGCATGTTGTATTATTTTGAGAGGATTTTTCCTCAGACTTCCTAAAACATGTTGGATTATCATTATGCTTAAATCTAAAAAACAAAACAGGAATTTTTATCCAGAAATGGGATGCACCAAGAAGGATCCAAAGGGGTCAATTACTCCATATAGTACCCAGTCAAAAATTTCAGAGTAAAGTTTCTGTAAAAACAGCTGAAGAAGAGAAAAAAATCTTATAGCTTCCAACAGATCATTTATTAAGAAGGCCATTTCAACATTGAGCTTTCTTCCAGAGGAAGATCTGGACATCCTGGATCCAGACCTGATTTCATATTCATCTGGCAGAAACAGCATGAAACACGTGTTTTCTAACTGGGAACAAGTTGAACACACACTTAAAACAAAGACATTTGCTTTGTTCATGATGCGTATAACAATCATTAAGAGCATTTGCTGTACCTGAAGAGGAATATTAGCAGAAGTCTCCAAGTACTCGTTCAAGTAACTCTGACCAGAAGTTACTTAACTTAAAATGAATGCTGAAACTAATCTTAGATTTGTACAAGGTTTACATAAAGGAAAACAATATATGGATATACAGGCGTCACTTATGGTTCCATCACTGACTACAAAGTAGCAAGAATTCACAGCATCACAGGATGGTTGACATCGGAAGGGACCTCTGGAGATGGTCTAGTCATACAGCCCTGCTCCAAGCAAGATCAACTAGATAAAGCAGTTTTCCAAGGATCTTGTCCAGTCAGGTCTCTGGGGACAGTACAAGAATAGCTAAAGAACATGTGCAGTCCAACAGGCTCTGCAGGCAAAAAGGCTGCAGACTGATGCAGACGATACACATGTAAAACCAGAAGCAGAAAATACAGAGTCAGCTGCTCAAAGAAACTTAATTCTACTTATTAACACCTTTAATTATAGAGTCATTCATTCCTCTGCCTCTTAAGTACACAGAGGGCATGACACCCTTTTACTGTGCAGCTATGCAATATCTAGGCAATCTTCCTGCTTGACAGCCAAAACTTGCTTTGAAGAAAAACAGCATAGGTTTCCCAGACTACTTATGCATATACAAATTTACTTCCAAAGTACCACTACTACAGAAATTTATTTTATGAGGGTACATATTAAGAAAAACAGAAAACTGCAGCAATTGTTTCAAATTATATTATTTTTATGGCTTTTTTTTTTTTTAATATTCAAGCTCCCAAGTTTTGTGAAATGTTAAGACCATCAGAACAGTAAGTAAGCAAGCCGGGACAGCCACAATGTATTATCTAGACTACTGATAAGTTTATGTTTGAATTAAACCTGGCCCATTCAGTCAAATGCAATGTACAACCAAGAAATAAGAATGTGGGTCATACCCAAGACTGAGAAGCACAAAGCGTGGGAAAAAGGATCACCATTAGCATTGGGCGTTTAACTGGGAACAGTTCTAGTAACCACATTGAGGGAAAATGATCAAAATTTAGCTTCTTTCTATTTATGTTTTGTGTAAGTTACAAAGATGATCAAAGAGTGACTTGGAGGACAGGAAAAGCACATGCTGTGATAGCTAAGAATTCTTTTCAATCTTGCTTCTTGCCATGGTTTGGTTTTCAAAGGACAAACCAGTTTTCCTGTCCCTACTAACAGCAACAACAACAAAAAAAGACTAGAAACTACTTAGATGGAAGCCAAAACCAAACTGTGTCCTGGGAACAGTCGCTCTTGTCCATGCTCTACCTAACCGCTACATTACAGCACAGTGCAAATTTGACAGATGATGACAATGGAATCCCACTTTTGTTCTCCCAAGAAGGTAAAGAAAAAGGTTGACAAAAAAGAAATAAGAGATTGAAGAGATCCTGACTCTGCCCAACTTCTTATATAACAGTTACACTTCCTTACTCCTAAACCTCACCATCTAGAGATTTTGGTTTACTCCTTCACTCCTTGGACATCCCTCTGTATTAATCACTGATTATCAGGTCAGAAGATGGACACTTTTCATCCATGGCAGGACCCAAAGCACAGATGAGCCTCTGTTCCCCAGAAGAGGAGATCTTGCAGTTCTCTACCATGTCCAAAAGCCACTCACAAAACCCAGCCTCTTCTTGTCCTCTTCCCCCCCTCTCCCAGCTCCACCTAGAAAACCTCAAGTAAATTCTTGAAAGGCAGGAGCCTACACCTGTGTCTCAGAAATTATTGTCTCAGGTACATAAACACCAGTTTTAAGACAGAAAGCATTTTTTTGCAACTTCGGGGTTTTTTTGGTGGTGGTTGTGTTGTTTGGTTTTGGGTTTTTTTTTATTTCTGTCATCTGTTCAAAAAGGATTAAGTCCCTTACTTCTGCCTCTCCTTAAACCCAGCACTAAAGCAATCCCATTAGACCCCTAATTAACGCACAACATTTTCTCCCCATTAAGGTAAAGAGACCATAATTAAATGGTAAAAAGAAAAACAGAAGTGTGGCTGGAAGCTGAGCCTAGGCAAACCTGAATTTGAAATAAGGCACACTTGAAAGATAAGCAACAACTCATTCACATAATTAACTGCAGAAAAAAATAGGGGAGGGGCTGGAAGCTGTTGGTGTTTTTATACCTGGGTTGCCTTTGCAAAAGTTTTATGGAGATTAAAAAAAGTTTTGGGCTCAGGTAAGCTGCATTCAGGATTTGTGCAGAGCCAAAAAGTGATTTCCCACCCACTTTTTGTGAAAGCAGCACAGTTTACACCTCCTTTTGGGAAGAGGAAGGATAAGTCTTCTGTGAAACCTGGCAACACCCTCCAACCCATAACTCTGCATAAGTATGTAACAGTTGTCAGGTCCCTCAGGAGCTGCCTGCACCAGGGGTCCAGCACCCAGCAAGCTCAAGGCTGAAAAGACTACTCCTTTATTCTAATAAAGGGGAAGCTCTAATTCATATAACCAAGGAAGTGACCAAAACAGAACAACAATACACAATTTCAGATTAAATGCTTAAGTAGGGAACTTAACAGTGGAAGAGCAGCATTTACCAAATACTGTAACGCATACATCCTCTTTCTTTTATTTCCTCATTTCTTTCAGTGCAGCTTAAACATTCAGGATCTACTTTCATTATCAAAGAAACAACTACTAAGTATCTGCTGGGGTCGGATCCTGATCCTCTCCTCTTTCCCAGACAATACAAGCACACGTTTCAATGACCTTCCTTTGCTTTATCCCCCTTTACACATTACACATCAGAAACATCAGCTGTAGAGCAGCTGTAGCAAAACTCAAGTTGTTGATTAATCATTGTTAATATGTCATCTCTACAGAATACTAATATGGGTGACAAACTCAGTAACAGAGTGCTTAAGGTAAGCGGCTTTCTTCCTACTACAACATTACAGATTTTACAGATTTCTTATGTGATAATTCCACAGGAAGTGATCAAGATAATTATAAAGACAGAATGAATGATTTGATGAAATATTTGATTCTGGCCTTAAGATTTATGGTTCTATCTCGAGAGGCTGGTCCATTCTGTGAGTGGAATGAACCAAGATCCTGTTGGAAAAAAACAGCATACACACAATAAAGCTGTAGCAAAGTCCATAAAAAGGAGATTTAAAATTACTTTAAAACTACATTAAAAAACAAACACCACCTTTCATGCATTCCCTTCTCTTGGAGGTAATATGAGATTATAATAAAGGATTTCTGTTTATGCATACACATTTTGAGTGGATTCATACCAATCACACACAGACCATCAGTGGGGTGGGAACTTGCAGAACCTCATGCAACATCTCCTGAAGCAACAGAGCAACTGATAACATCTCTGATCAGAGCTGCTTGCTAATAACTGCCACTATGCATTCCGCCACACATTTGCTGACACCAGAGAAATGCCCAGATTCAGCACTCTTCCCCCAGAGCCTGGAGGAGAGATCAAATGCTCTCCAATGATTAAAGGTCTTGCTACAAACACACATAGCACTATTAGCCAGACATCCTCACTCCCTCCAATTTATCTCAACACCCTGCCACTTTGCTTTTTACAAAGTTAGTGTCTTCAGTCGCTCCTTATTAGATCACCAATTAAACTGTGTTCAGTGCAGAAAAAACTGCAGAGAATTTAACCATCAAATTCTGAAATCTGATTATTTACAAGACAGATCTGCAGGGAGGGGGAATGGCCCACATTCGGCAGGGAAGGAGAATGGCCCACATTTGGCATGGTTAAGGACCTTCTGCCCCCTTCTTTACTACCATGCAAATCAAACTCAAACAAAAGTGGTATCAATGATCCCAAGTTACGCTAATGAACTGATTTCCCTATAGAAAAGTTAATACTAACCTTTAACCCTTGAAGTTAGGTTAAAGGAACCTACAGCAACTATAATATAGACATATACCAGTATATATACACTGATAAGTCAGGCTACCATTTCTTCTTACAACTTTTTAACAAAGCAACAAAATGCAACCAACCCAACATTAACCTGTGAGATGTCTAATTTCTAAAATAATTACATTCATAATATATGGGAGTATCCTTATAAATGTAAGCAGCTATAAGCTCAAAATACCCAGAGTTACTTAGTTCATTCCACTCAGACCTAGAACACGTTTTCTCACAGTGGCAGAAGAAAAAAGTTCCCCTCGCCTTTGCCCCTCACTGGCTGCTGTCACTGTTCATTGTCCAGCAGCTGTTACACTCTTCAGACCCTCAGTAAGCCAGCAGAAACTAACCCCAGAAAGAGGAGTACAGAGTTTTCTGCTGGCCCAGCACGGTTAAGTCCCACCTCTGGTGTTCATCAACACAAGGGAGAGGCCAGGATCACGTACCCGGGAGAAACTGCATAGAGATGGAGCAGCTTGAGTAAAGGTAGGAGGAAAGAGCTCCTCTACGCAATAGCAGCAAGGTGTCAGACCAGCTTGGTTACTTGTGAAATCATACTGACTACGCTAGCGTTTTCTTTTCCAGGTGACAAGTCAGTCAAAATACAAGCAGCAGATCTACATCGTCACTTACACTGTTGTAACACCCCTGGCTATCTGAAGAAACAAAGCTGTCAGTCAAAAATAAGACAACACATCTTAGTACTGTCACCACCTTTCCTCTTCATCCAGAAAAATGTGTCCCTAGTACGCTTGTCCTGTAAATATGATAGTGAACACAACAGAAGGAAAACAAAAAAGAACAAATGAAGAGAGCTTCATTACCACTTCTGTGGAAATGCAAAAAGGCACGCCACATCACAGTCTGCAAACTTTTCTGGCAGAGATGTAGATCATGTCGGAAAACTTTGCATATATAAATTGCATTATAAGCTGTATGTATAAGAATCAAACAAATTTGATAAACACCTTCTAAGTAGGGCATGAGTCCTAAGAGGTTTAGAAATCCCGGGTTTACTCTGAGGATAAGCTTCAACCATACATCTGAGATCTTGTATTTCACAAGGAAGCGAAACAAATGAAAACTGGTAAGATGTTCCTATTTTTACATCCTAAGTATATCCAGATAAAGAAGGAGCATAGAAAGTGGCAAACAAAAAACAGACATGTAAGATACTTCCTGATCATTTTGTTTTGCTACTCTGCTCCTAACTCCTCTCTGCTCCCTTATTCTGCAAGGCCAAATATGAGGAAAGATATAATAAGAAACTACAGAAACACGGTGTTGAGAGGAAAGGCAGTCAGAGAAAAGATCACAGGCAAAATAAAACAACAACAACCAGAAATGGGATAGTAATGGTAGTAAGAAATTAAATTGCTAAGAAAGCAGTGTGTTAAAAGGCTGGTATATTTCCATCAGCAAACTTGATACCTGTAGGTAATGTTCTATTTTCATGGCAATGTCACAATGTTCTTGTTAGCGTATCGATCTGCGAACTTCCAGGGCGTGCGTTCCCTCCTCACAGTAATGCAGTATTTCACACTGGCTAAGGTTTCTACAGAACTACATCATTCTACCTCACTTGAACTGTAAAAATTTGCTTCCTCAGTGCTTTTCCAGACAGAGTCACACATCTCACTGAACTTGAGCAAGGTCACGTTCTGATTGCAGCAACAATGAATGGCCGGAAATACCCCTGGAAATTCATGGATCCTTTATTTTATCCATTCAGTTTGCCACTGAATTGACCTAAAGGTTTCCTCACTGTGTTTCCAAAGGAAGGCAAGAAAACATTAGAGCACTCATGTCCTGCAAACACTCTGAGCAGATACAGCCTTCCTACTGAAGTCCATTGTAGCTGCTTCCTTTGAGACGCTACTGTTTCATCAAAAATCGATGACGGACTTGCAAATGGCTTTGAAATGTAATTCCTAGTTTCCAAAAATTATCATTCAAATACCAAAAAATTCCAGGCACCCTGAGAATCCCAATTTCCAAAGCTATGAATGACACGATACTCTCATTAAAACTGTTGCAGAGAGGTTTCAAAATGCAATCCTCATAAACCTGAATACTTCAATAAAATACATGAGTCATCTCTAAAACCAACATGTTATGATAAACTTACTGAAAAAGAATCATCACTGGTATTTCATAAGTCTTATTTTTCAATATTTGAGAAGAGCAACTTTACAGATCGCTTAAAAAAATAAAAGCTTTTAATGAAAAAAAAATAAGCATTTCAAATATATCTGATCATTAACATCAAAGAGGTTTGGTCATCACTAGTTATTTTGGGGACTTCTACAGTAAACTGGGACTTTAGAGAAAATCTCCCTCTTATGGCATGTTGCATTTCATTCACACAACTCTGTTTTTGATGCCAACCAAGCTTTCCAAGACAAAGTTGTACACAGTTCTCCTGAAGATTAAGGCCTTTATTAAATAAATAGCCCATTCAGACTGGCTTAAAATAGAAAAGAATCCTAAAACCAATGCTTCCCAATTCTGGGTGCACTTTAAAATACATTCTCATTAATCTCAGATATTCAATATTTATTATTTTACCTCTTCCAATAATCTGTGAACAAGTAATTTTGTACTTGGAGCTTTTGCTAACTCTCATGACCATGCTTGACCACCATGCTGTTCATTTGCAATGTTAGACAAAATTCAACAAACGGAATCAAAATTTCTTTAGATCATTTTCTTAGAAGGAACCTTTTTCAGTTAGTTAAACTAGTTGGGAGCACTCACAAAGTTTCACTAGTGAAAATTGCTTTAAGCTTTTATTTCTAACAACCTGGAGTTTGTCTCAGTCCCATTTGAGAAGCGATACTCAGGATGTGAACACTTGAGGATGGCACCTTTCCTGCAACCAGACAGCCTACAGACTAGCCAAAGGCCACATCTTTGTTAACCTCAGAGTAGCACGACGATTTCTAAGCCAGCTGCTACAGTTCTTGTAAATCCTGCTGTACCGGGTGTAAAGGGCACGGTGCTGGCAGTGGGGGGCTGCAGGGGTGGCCCCTGTGGGAAGAGGCCGGGGGCTGCCCTGTCCCAGGCCCAGCCAGCTCCGAGAGACCCACAGCGCGACACAGCTGAACCCCTCAGCGAAGCTGGCAGCACCTCTGGAAAAGCATGTTCAAGAAAGGGCAGAAAATGCACAGAGACGAGGAGGGAACGAAAGGAGTGAGGAACAGTAGAGGGAACACCAAGGTCAGAGAAGGAGGGGGAGGAGGTGCTCCAGGTGCCAGAGCAGATATCCACCACCACAGCCTGGGAAGGACCCAAGCTGGAGCAGGTGGATATGCCCTGAAGGAACTGTAGCACATGGAGAGCCTGTGCCAGAGTGGATTTTTTCCCTGAAGGACTGCAGCCAGCGGGGACCCCCCACCAGAGCAGAGGAAAAACGTGAGAAGGAAAGAGCAGCAGAAAGAAACCACCTCACACCGACTGTAGCCCCTTTGCCCCCCACACCACATGGGGAGGGGCACAGGATCTGGGCCACAGGAGCGAAGCTGAGCCTGGGAAAGAGAAAAGTGTTTTCATGACTGCCTTTCTGTTTCTTACTATCTAAGTCTGGCAACAAATTAAACTAATTTTCCCCAGGTCAAGCCTGTTTTGCCCACCACACTAATTAGTAAGTGATCTCCCTCTCTTTATTTGAAGCTACCAGTCTTCTCATCCTATTTTCTGCCCCTGCCCCACTAAAGAAGGGGAGAGACCGAGCAGCTGTGTGCCAAGGCTAACCCAGCACACCTGCACATAACAGTTCTGTCCCAATCTTTTACGGTGAGTGCTGATGAAGCAAGAGCTCAAACAGAGATTTGTGTTACGTGGCACGAATCCTATTACCGCTGCTGAGTCCTGGTTCTGAAGGAGAGAAATGTAATACAAACTGGCTAAGTGCCTAACAATTCTGAGTTAGGTTAAAGACCCTTCTTTCATCTATCTGTCCTTTGTAAAAAATAAGGCAAGTCACAGGCTTGACACAGAGCACACATTTTCCATGATCCAAATTGTAACTATTACTTATAGAATAGCAAAAGCAGTGACCAATTCATTAACATTTCTCTTCCCTCTTTATCTTAAAAGCTCAGTAAGCTCACAAAGCCTTTCAAACACAGTCCATCAGACGCAGAAATTGATTCTAGTAAGCATCATTTTTGTGCATCCAAAATCCTACATAAACTGTCATTTATTTTTGATCCACTATTAGGTTTTATAGAGAGTCCTAATTCTATGAGGGAGTAGATAGGATCCATCAGCACAACAAACCAGAATAAGCAATACAATAATCAAGTCCACTCAAATTACTGCACCTCTCAAGTGCTGCAATTCTCCAGAAGTATATACTATTGCCTTATGCATCCACACAGACCTTCATCCTGGGAGCTGTCATTGTTATTATTCCTTCCTTCATCCAATTCAGGTTGCAAGCTTCAAGGGATGTGAACTTGACAATAAGAAATACTATATCAATACAAGACAGCCCAAATAATAATCTGGCCCATTAAAATTTCTGTCAAGTTCTCTAATCCCCATTTCCAAACAGGACGTGTAATTAAGTCCTGGTAAAGTAACAGTCTATTCTTTTGCAATAGTGCAAGTCTGAAGAGATTACAACCCCCAAAGGATTCCTTCCCATCTGTGCTCAAAGACCAATAACCCCTATTCCTAGCAATGTTGACATCCTCAGTTAAAATGCTCCAGCACTGAAGAATCAGAGCCAATTCCCTACACACCAATATACACACAGAATGAAGATCCTCTCCCCTCTTTTGCCTCCTCTCATGCTTTTAAATCATTCCTATGACATACTGTTCCACATTCAGCCAAAACTGATCTTTTGTTATCCCTTCTCTAGTGGATTTGTAAAACTGAACATTACTACAGAAGGAAGCAGTAAAGTTCCAAGCACTACTTCTTCAATTAATTGTTTCAGATGGACTAACAACAGGGATATGCATCGGAGCGCCTTTCAGTTCATATCTCTCTTCACAGGTGGAACAGAGGCACTGCCTCTCCTTCATAGTCTCACTATCTGATAACCTTGGCCTGCAACCTGTTAGGTACACCAGGATCTAGAACACAAACTTACAGTTTCAGACACTCTCAACAGCAGGGGCATGTATTTCATTAAATAAATTACTCTCTTCCTATGTTACTCCACTACAATAGAAGAGTCCCTTACAATAACTTAGCTTACTGACAATGCTCTCAGCAAGAACTTGGAAGCCATGGACATTGATTTAATCACTCCTGTACTGTCAGAAAGAGACAAAAACTACATATGATACACTCCTATGTTTTAAAGATCAGGAAATGCTCCAATAATTTGTATTTTGACTGGTACAGAATCTAGAAGATACCATAATAGGACAATCACTGAAGTCTAAAGTTATGCAGACTGTATAATCTTCTCTGGTTCAGTTAGGTAAAAAGTACTTGGGCCAGAGAAATTTTAGTCAAACTGTCAGTAACATCATCTGGCTTGTTCTCCCTACCTGTCTGAAATACCTTAGTACATCTTAAAACTATGAAGATCATGCTGCTCAACCAGCCAGCCAAAAAACATATGCCTTTGCTTGAACTGATCTCTAACTCAATGAAGCATGTCCTTACACTAAACATAATACCTTACACCTTTTCACTTCTGTTTATTTTTAGTTAGCATAATACTGGTGTGTTTCAGGATCATCGCCCAGTCACTTTTAAGGCCAACAACGCATGTAAGGTTATCTAGTACCCATCCATCTATTCTTAAATTCTCTCTTCTCTTTACTTTGATTCTGGCTTTTCCTCTTGTATTTGTATTTCTATAGAACTGAATCACACAGTATTCTTCTCCGCCTAAATGTGCAAAGCTATCACTGCCTTCGCAACACACTACTAGTGACACCATCCTTACGCCTCATCCTCCCTCTTAAATTACCACCTCTGAATTCACCCCAAGTTCTGGCTCTGCAGAGTTGGTTTCTCTCTAAAATTACCTCCAGGTCCACCTCAAGCAGATGGGTGAGCCCAGAGAGGCAGACACTATCCCCATGCCATGAAGGCATCCATGCCAAAGAAAAGAACTTCCCTGCATCTCTCATTCATTAGGCACTTCCATACCTGAGAACGAAGCAGTGCTTTTCACCTCCTCCAGCTAAACATTTAAAAGTTCGTGATATAAGAAATAAAAAGACCAAGCAAACCATTCATAGTTTGCATAAGAAAATACATGAAGCTGCACTATATTGCTGAGGTATGTTTATAAGTAAAAGGACAGAAGCCTTCATATGACAGGCTGCGTACAGAGACTCCGGCTGTGCCCAGGAGGACATTTAGGGCTTTATGCACACTGTCAGCATGTGTGTCTGCAAAACTGCCTCACTCACGACAAACCATCAGCCCGCCCAGCAGTGCAGGACGTAAATCCATAGGGCCCCGCTGCCGCTGAAGCGAAACGCGGCCTCCCTCGGACTTCGGAGGGGTGCTCCAGCCGGGGGGCGAGTGCTCCAGCCGGGGGGGCGAGCGCCCCAGCTCACCGCCCGGGGCCGATTTCCCAGGCGCCCTCACGCCGGGGTGAGGCCCTCGGCGGCCCCCGCCTCCCCGCCGCGCTCCCCGGGGCTCCTGCTCTGCGGGGCTGTGCCGCCCCGACCCTCTCCCCGCCCCTCC
>VUYV01000120.1:621382-709568 GCA_008711295.1 Anarhynchus alexandrinus
TTTTTTTTCTTCAGGGTAGGTTAACAGTTGGACTTGATGATCTTAAAGGTCCCTTCCAACCTCACTAATTCTATGATTCTATGATTCTATCATTCTGTGGGCTTTATCTTCAGTTCACACAGATAATTAATGAGAACAGTTTCTGGGGAACAAGTGCCAGCTCTCAGCCTCTTAGTGCTCCTGCTGGGTACAAGTACAGGTTCCTGGAAATCTGAAGTTCCACATCTGTAGGCCAAAGCCAATTTCTGCTGCATGCTTCTGAACTTACCCTACCTCAAAGTGTAAAAGGCAAATCAGTCAGCCAGATCTGACACCTGTTGTTCTGAGTGTGTTTAGATCCAAGTCTGCAGGTGTTGAGTTTGTACCTTTTAGTTTGCACTCATTCTCAGAAAAAAAGTCTTTTATTCTTTTTTTTTTGTATTTTTAAAAATGTTCTTTTTGTACTTCTAACACTATTCATTCCGTTTATCAAATATAACAGCTGTCTGAAGATACCTATTCAGTGACCACTGTATTTTAAGCTAGGTATTTCCAACACCTCGGATAAAGGGAAGGGTTTGCTGCATAGCCTTCCTTCATATTTTTATTCCTTCTTTATGTTGGACATTTGACTCTATCATTCTTTTTGGGCAGAAAGATCCATGCATTGCCTTTCAGGACAACCAAAAAGACTAGAGAAATCAAAGAGATAAGAGAGTTAACATAAATAGAAGGCTCAGGAAAAGAACAGAACTAAGGGGAGTAAAAATAAAGAATAATAGTAATTTTAAAAAAAACAACCAACCACAAACAAAACCTGCATAACCTACTTAACCCAAATGTACACTAGAAGAATGTGGGATTTTTTAGGTATATTGATAGCATTACACGATAGGACTTAAAACATACAGGCATATGCACACATTTTTCTCCAAAAACAAGCTCCTGACAGGGCTGGAGATCAGTAATAGCTCAAATACTGTCAGGCTGTCTTAGAGACTTGTTCAGATAATGAACTTCTCCCTGCTGCCATAAAAGTTGTGTATAGTGCAACAGCCAATAAACATCCTTGTTTATTACCTACAAAACTGCCTTCACCCAAGTATCATCTGCCTAGCATTCAGATGTCCAGTTTTGTTTTTTTTGTTGGTTGTTTTTTGTTTTGTTTTTGTTTTTTGTTTTAATTCTTCTGTGAGAAGAGTTCCCAGCACAACTTCAGAAGTTGGACGAACAATGGACACGCAGACCACTAGTTATCCCAGGGGAAGACCCGTGTTGCTGCTCTGCGCTGTGCACAGCTCTGGCAAGAATCTGTGCTAAGGGAAACCAAGGTTGACTTGTTAATAATACATTATGTACTTCTCCAGATTGCTTTGCATTAACTTTGAAGCCACCACAGTGGTTAACCACACAATTTAGGGCAACAAAAAAATCTCTTCCTATTTCTGAACACCATGGCCCGGAGAAGAAAACGGGCTGACTAAAGATCAAAACCTTCATTACAGTTATCATTCCAACACAGTTAGAGAACCTGATTTGCCGAAAGCTGTTCGTTCCCTGGTGTTTAGCAAGACTTATACATGAGGGGAAGTTCCTCCAAGACAGAAGCCCCAACAACAGATTTTCATAAACCTGTGGCTCTGACAGGACTGTCCCACAACAGGCTGGGCTTACCATCCTCCAGATCAGCATGGTAGGCTTTAACAGCTGTAGAGACAGAAGCATTCAGTTGCCATCTGGTTCTGCAAATCTTTGATGAATTCTGAGCAGTTGTCCAGAAAATGGCTTTCTTGTATTTCTTCTACCACTGCATTCGCAAAATGATCCTCCCTTCTAGTGCTTCTCCACATCCAAAATCAGAACCCTATCCTCATTTTCTGAATATCCTGATATTGGTTAAAATACACCATTGCAATTACTTATCTGCCACAAGGCTTTGCACTTTGTTGATGTGACTAAGAATTGTAGAGAAGTGCACACTTGTCAGAAAGAAAACTTCACTGTAATCTGTTGATAACTAGCATATAGTGAGTTAAGGAAATCAGTGTCCACGTTGCTGCCTTTACCATTTGAAAATGGCACCATTTCCCTCCAAGAATAAAGTTGACAAGTGAATGTGGGTTTTTTCCTTGAAAATTTTAGGTTAAATGTGAAGACCATTGCTTCTTCAAAAGCAATGGTGTGCAACCAGAATGTCCTGTACATTACAGCGAGGCAAGGTGCTCAGCACCCCCTTCTTTCCATTTCTTTCCCTCTCCCCCCTCCCTGCCCACACTGACACAAGAAATAGCACGCCCTGTTCCACCTACTGCAAATTAACACAGCCTGCTCCTTCATCACCAGCTGTCAGAATCCGTCACCAATTCATTTCTTGCCTTTACAGCTTCAGAAGTAAAGGTAGAAATTACGGATGATCTCTTCTACTGGGACTCTAGCAAAAGATAATTTTTTTCCTGACAGGAAATAATTTTGCAGGTTTCTTTCTTTACAGGTGAAAGAGATCAGTACTGTAAAGATATCTGTAAGCATCAAAATTAGCTGCAGCAGCATCTTAATAAGACTGTCAAGGTTGAAAGCCAATGCCAAGCTTTTATTCATTTTTGTAATCCAAATGTAGGTTAAGATTAAAGGCCTGTTCTCACTTTGGTGTTGGAGTAGATCTCAAGTTTTCCTTTTAATCTGACAGCTTTAAAAATGAACTAAGTGACCTGCCAGGGCTGCGTACGGATGGACTGTCATGGCAATACATATTAAGTAGAACAGTGTTAACACCTGAACTTAAAAGCGGCAGGGATGTAGCACCTCGAGTTCCAATTTGTACAATCACTGTACAATGAATGCATCATTAGACAGTGGGATCCTGTTCCCTCAAGTAGGCATAGCTTCAACAGAGTAACTATTATGTACAGCTGAGCTATATACTTAAAGAATGAGAACTCATTAAGGAAACATCTGAGAAAAGCTTTGAGGTACTTGCTGCTTTTGTGAATTAATTTAGTTTCTCTTCTCCATTGTATATTGATTCTAAAGGCAAAAAGGGATGCATACTGTTATTAATGAGTACGCTTCTACAAACAATACGATGACACTATTGCCTAGTCACCTCTGCCAGCGTAACTTGGAGACAAACCTTGAGCATTGTCCCCTCTTTGCATCATCGTCTTTAAATACAAGTTTCCCCCCCTTTCTTCTCACTTCGCTGTAATTCCAAAGACTAGTTTACACTTGAAAGCTTTTTTAGCATAGCTGAATGTGTCACACAAAATCACACCCATAACTGATGCAAAATGTACTTGGGTTAGATGTAGTTATATCAGCAAATATCAGTAATATATATGTATATTTTGAACTAAACTAGCTAAAGAGAGTGATTACCTCTGCCATCAGACTTCTTGTGGTTATTCACAAGGCCTTAGCCTAAATCCTTAGATTTTCTCTTACTTAATGAAAATAAACCTATGGTCACAATCATACTAAGACAGCAACATATTTTGAAAAAAAAAAACCCAAGGAAAATCAGATGAATATAAATGATATGTCAATTTTAAGATTTGAAGCTTGATTTCTTGACAAAGTAAAATTATCTTTGTATTAAGAAAAATGCCGTAAGTTTGCAATCAGTTTGCAGTTTCATCTGTGATAGGTTTTTGAGCAGTTCCTGAGCAATTAAAGAAGAGTTCTGTTTATCTCTGCTTTATTGCTAGCATTTCAAAGGAAGTTAGCAGACTTCTGCATGAATGCTGTGAATACAGCCAGATTGGTTGCCCATTTTAATAAGTGGTTTTATGTGTGAATAGTATGGATTCCTTTCTACCTCAGAATAAAGTATCAGTTTTCAAAAATCATAGCATTATAGCATACTAGGTTTTGCAATGCTTCGTTACTACTTTTACTTTGGATTAACTAGGAAATCAATTAATCCAGTGTTAACCAAAATGCTTTAACTCAGTTAATAGAACACTTCTATTTCACCCTGTCTCTGGCTGGCTTAGAGGTGGTACAAACACCAGAACCAAGAAAAAGGTGGAGCATATGGCCAGAAGAAAGGATCAGGGATGTCCCTGTGGGCGACACCAAGCTGCCACACCAGCCCATACCATCTCATCTACCTAAACACTTACCATCGATTCTTAGGCAATTGCAGACTTCCCTTTCCATCACACAGAACACAAAGACTGTCAAAACACAGGTGTTTTCTACAAATTTACATTACTGCAGGTGTCCTACATTTCGCCGCTCTTGCTGCTTCCGGGCACAACAAACAAGACTGCTCCAGCTGGTCTATGTAATTGAAAGCATCACTTTATTTACTAGTGCAGACTACAGGAATCATCCTAAGTTTTCTGTTCTACACAGGTGTTCTTAACATCCAGAATCCATTGAGCGAGTGATATATAAAAATGAGGAATGGCAGGCAAGAGCTAGCCAACAGCTCTGCATTTCTTATTTTTGATAGAATCCAGTGCCCTGTGGGTCAAAGGAGCAAACTGAGAAGTGTTTCTCACAGGTAGACAAAGATCAAAGCACTTTTTTCTCTTTACAGCACAAATAGCCACATTATTTCCCGTTCAATTCTCAATCCAGAATATTCAGTCAACTACCTCGACTGAAGGAAGCCAATGTCATGTTTCGCAATGTACAAAACCGTGCTGAGAAGGACTGGGGGAAAAGAATGAAGACCTCCAACTTGGTAAAAACACCTGAAACGATACTAGAGAAATAACAAAAAATTCCAACTGAAGACCAAAATGTCATATAAAGATACACACATGGGTGTAGACACACAAACATATACTCACAGACCTTCAGAGTTAGGAAATATGTTTATGCTGGGTAACTGGCAAGAAAGCGTACAATTCGGTGTCAGTGAATATTGCACGCACATGGAGATGGCAAAGAGAGAAACATACTCCTGAAAATATCTTCCCAGAAGCCTCTCATCTCTGACTTCCCATAACCTGCTTCCTCTTTTGTTGTAGCCCCCTTGTCTGGTCCTCTGTATGAGTTGAGAACTCACTTTTAAGTACAGGTTGTCTTAAACAAGGCATATTACTTTAAATTGAGGCCTAGACGTGCAATACAGCATGTATCTACATACATGCACATAATACATGCATATATTAAAAATGTAAGATACTTGTGCAACACTTCATCACAACCAATAAACATACATCATCATTCTGTCAATATTTTCTGCCAAGAATTATTCTGTTCCTGGATGAGTGCTAGGGTACACGGCTGTGCAGGTATCGTTATTTTCTTCAGAAAAGCAGCAATGGAAAAGGGCTGAGAAAATATGTACATCAGCAATGCCAACTTAAAGCCTCAATCTATTCTGATGCAACACTGCATTTTTGTGTTGCCTCCCCAAAACTGTTTAATAAAGCATTTAATAAAGGTTTTTTCATAGCAGTAAACAATACATATGCCAAATTCTCTGACCCTTCTACTAAGAAACAGCATTTCAGCTGCTTTTGTATAAAAGCGTAGAAATTTCACTAAGCCAGAGAAACAGTAAGTCATGTTACTTCCTTTGTACACATCTAAATCCTTTAGCAGAATTACCTCTTAATTACTAATATTTGCGTTTCTCAAAATATTACAAAGAAATAGCTTTACAGAATATTGAGTATTTTAAAGATTAGATTAATAACCACACTAGTTATTTAAATCTTTACTGATAAGAAATTTGATCTTTCAGACAAATCTGCCACAATATTGCTAACTGCATTACATTTCTGACAG
The DNA here is from genome assembly GCA_008711295.1 of Anarhynchus alexandrinus. Taxonomy (NCBI): domain Eukaryota; kingdom Metazoa; phylum Chordata; class Aves; order Charadriiformes; family Charadriidae; genus Anarhynchus; species Anarhynchus alexandrinus. Next base: position 627,107 of record VUYV01000120.1, read on the forward strand.
TAGAGAGACATCATTACTAGACATTAAAGTTGCTTGACGCATAGCAGCACTGTGAAGGAAACTTAATCTGAGTATAAACACAATTTACATTCTAAGACCTCTTTAACCAAGGCAATACAAAGTATTTATAGTACTCATGAAGATTGGCTTGTACACTTCAGATTTGAAATAGTGGTATGAGTATGAAAAATTTGGCCCATGGTCTTTATATGACCGTACAGTGACAGGCTGGGCAACAGAATAAGCTGAGACAACATCGTTCTGCCAAGAGTCACTAGTCTCCTGCAGGGACATCTGAACAAGAAGTGAACTTGCTCTTGAGTTGCCTGGTTTGCAACTCAGTTTTATCAATGTAACTGGAGATCAGCAGTTGTTTATGGAAAGATGCTAATCTAAAAATTCAGACAGCTTAGTGTCAAACCCACCTCCTCAAGAGCTCCGTTACCTGGAGGCAGCAGCAAGTCAGAGGTGATAAACATTTCAGCTACCCCAGGTAACTGGTTCAAAGCAAATGCAAGGCGACATCTAAATGTACTTACCCCTGCCAAAAAGAATCACCCTGTTTTTAAATTTTTATTTAATAACTACAGTTAGAGCACAAAGAGGACACAGAAATATTCATCTATAAAGGTCGTCTTTGATACAAGTGATGCATTCTAGTAATTTTAGTCTCACAACAGTCTCTCAAAACCTGTGTGGAAAAAACCTCTGACAATATAGTCATTATCTCTAGCATTTAGTATTTTATGAAAGCATTCTTTTTCTGGTTTCAGCAGTTTGTCAAGCAACAGTTTAAATGTCCCAACAGGGAAACAACGGTACTGTGTACCTAACTTAGGAAGTTATTTCAGCTGGGCCACAATATTCCAAATCCACCTGGTATCCAAAAGCTTCTTATACTCAAATGAAATCAAACCGACAACTGCTTTTTGCTGTCCTCACCCTGAAGACAACAAATTCCAAGAACTCCTCAAAGTGCAAGTTCTACAAGCAAGCTGTTCTCCAACCCCCCAATTCACTTGTACTGTCTGCATAACAAGTATTAATGGTGGATTGTTTGTTGTATTTACAGCAAGTTTATTGGGGAGAGGGAAAGTATTCTTTTACAAATGAGCCATGTTCACTATTGAGATTACTTCCAAAGAAAGCATTCAGAAAGCAAACCTGAATATATTACATTGACAATTACTTTTCAATATTTTAACATCGGCCACTTAAAATTGGTTGTGTTATTAGCACATATACTGATCTTTAAATATACTACTTCTACATAAACAGTGCAAATCTCAATATTCACATCAACCTGAAATTAATGCTGCAATTACTGTTGACATTCACATCAAGAAAGTAGTAAACTATTTCACATGAGCAATTCCAAAACCTCAGAATGCCATTATTAATATCAAAGAAACACAGAACAAACATGTTGGGCTTCAAAGCCTTGTTTTGATACACACAATCCCTGTAAACATGGATGTATTGTATTTGTCAATACTGATATCTGATATAATTCTATAAATAAAACCACTGATATAAACAATTCCTATAACCTTTTTTGCATAGGGTTTGGATTAAGGTTACTTTAAGATAGAGCAAGCTGTTAACAAAATCCCTAGCCAATTAGTCTTCCATCACACAAATTTAGGCATAGGACTAAACTTTACACAAGGAGTCTCTCAGACTTCAGTGGAAACTTACACATGTAAGTATTTGCAAAACTGGAGTCATGTTTAGCACTTAAGTTACCCGTAGTCATTGAGAATACGAGCAATAAAAGAGCTCTCCATAGATTTATAAAATATACTGATTTAAAAGTTTATGCTGATGTTTCTGTAAGTCACATTTATGATTCCAAACAGTTATGTACATACTATACTATCACAGTAGGAAATACTTCACTGTAGAACACCACAGTGAACAAGTTGTGAAGCACAGTGTTCAATATAATTTCCCTTTAGTATTCCCAGTGCATAAGTTGTTAACATCTACACTACACAAGGTGCCCAGGTCTAGTATTTGTTATATACAATGTAAAAGCAAGATAGAAAGAGCTTTGCAGTTTAAAGTAAGGAATGAAAACTGGGTAATATACAGGGATTCACTCCTGCAATGTACAGAATTCTCCTTCACAATGACCACAACCACCAAGTACGGTGGATTTCAGGTCACTCAACCCAGTAAAACAGTGCTCAGCACCTTGTAGGAAGAGAGATCTGAGTGCACTTTATTATAAAACATCTCCTTTTGATGTTATGAAGTGCAAAAAAGAAAAAAATATATTCTAATATTTTACAGTCACTATTAAACTGCCATATTTGCACAATGCAAAATTCAAATAACTTGGTATACATTTTGTATGGACCCTATAATAACAAATGTTGAGACTGGAGTTTTTGCATGTTTAAAAAAATCTTAGTATTCTAAAGTTATTGTGTAAATACAAAAAGAAAATATAAATTATCATTAATTCTTGAAATAGATCTTTTAACACGTGACCATTTTCCAAAGAATTCAATATGAAATTTCACTTTCTCTTATAGCATTACATTTTAGAATCTGTAAAACATTTTAAAAGTCAGTAACTTCAAAAAGCAGAAATAAAAATTATTGTATCACAGTACTAGACACTTCACCTTATCAGACATCTTTTGCCCTAGATGTTTCTTAAAAAATTAAATAAATAAAAAAAATAATCTAAGACTTACATTACCACTTGTTTAGAACAAGATATATGGAGTTACTTTTAAAAACAACGTAAGAGTTCCATAATGGTTCACTTTGCTCTTAAAATTCAAATAAATGGGATTGAATGTAACCACAAATTTAAAAGGCCTTAAAGTACTATACTGCTTTGGTTCATTGTACCAATGATTCCTTACATGCATGAAGAATCAAATTCTGTGACATCCTTCACAGAGCTGGGTAAAAGCAGAAGATCCAACAGTTCTATACATGATACAGAGCTTTCCTTTTCTGAACAGTGGGGAAGAAACTGGGAGGAAGATTCTGACACTGAGAAACAGTCTTCCTCAAAGCTGCACCACGAGCAGCAAAGCTCCTTACCTTGAGCTTGACTGCACGCTAGTAATTTAGCCCTAAGAGAATACAATGTTGGTTGTATAATAGTATTATACTATATCCAGTGATACCAAACTTAATGCTAAAAAGAAATGTTTTGAAATACAAAGCTATAAAGGTATGATTGAAATACACTTGTAACGCGACAGACATAATCCTGTAGCCTGTAAGCCACATGGAGGAAGGGTGGGAGAATACAATATAGGTACTACCAAGTCTATAACCACTTAAATCTTCAAGATGGGATATTCTCTGCTTTTCAGTCAGAAAACTGGAAGATGGTTTCTGGGTTATTGCTATCTGTAGGGTTTGTTGGCTGCAGTGTCTTTGTAGGTGTAGTTTTACCATGAGAATGAGAGGAAGAAGAATGTGAACTTTCACTGGAGCTGCTACGTGTCTCTGTGCTCGTACTTGTTTTTTTCATTTTCCTTCTCTTTGCAAGAGGTGCCTTGTCAACATTCTGGAGACAAAATCCTTCCCTTTTGTACTTGTTAAAGGCCTGTTTAAAAATAAAAAGTAATGCTAAGCTTTTCAAGAGGTTTAAGACATTTTATGGCTTGTAGCTTATTAAGAATGTTCTATGGTAAGTCATAAGATAAACTGTAATCTCTTGACAGATACCTGCTAATTCTTATTGTAGCTGTAACAATAACTTTACTAGCCTTTACATGTATTTAAGAGCCAATACATAACATTATTAATTGGCACCTTCCCCTACTTGTTCTTTTTAATTTAGAAGTATTTTTTATTACGTCTTAAACCTATTTGAGACTTTATTTTCAGAAATTACACTTAGTTAAATTAGTTTTTCTTTCAGCCCAAATTATGTTGCAAGTCACAATTTCTTTCTTTTTCTCTTCTTGGTAACAAGCATCTACAAGTATTTCAGCATAAATCTGCTCATTTTCAGTTTATTCTCTGTAGAAAGAATAATGAGAATGAGCACTATGTTTGTGTAATACAGTTGCAGTTCAAACATTTTTAGTAAATATACGATGGCAGACAAGCAAGTCCATTTAAAAAAGTACGAAAACCATATTCCAGAAATTTTACCTCGATTTTGTAACAAAAAAGTAACTGTTTGACTTTGTCCTAAGTTAAACAAAAAGTTTCTTCTCTTTTATAAAAAAGTTTGAAGACCTTGAAATAGATTTCTCTAAGAAACCGAATATTTGTAATAGTTATTTCATGAACAGCCGTCTCTCAGTCCTCAAAACCCCACTAGTGTAAATGTCTTCAAGAAATTTATTCTTGCCTCATCATTCATGTTTTCACTGTACTTAATCACAGATGTTAGGTATGGAGGAAGAAATTGCAACTATAAGCAATCACTGAATTATAATGAAAATACATATTTTAATTAAGAGAAAACATACAAAAAACTTGATTAACACATTACAAAATTTAGCACGATGTAAGTTTTCTTGGAACTTACATGAAAAGTGGCTTTGACATATGTGTGCACCGCAGCTCCTGAAGAGCCTAAGTTATCAGGAGTCATTAGAGGGTTGGATGACAGCTGGCTGCCATCCTGAAGCCATTCGTTGTATCTCAGGCTGGACATTTTAATTCTTTTGTTTGGATCCACTGTTAGAAGTCCTAACAGAAATATATTACATTAACTTAAATTGTGAGCTATTTATCTTCTTTTAATAGAAAATGCAATTATTTTTAAAGAAGATCTCATGCACTGCTTTGATAAGTAAGTAATGACAATATTTATCCTAGGTATGCCAATATTTATCCTAGATAAGGCTCACACAATGTTATACTACCATCCTGTCCAGAAGAATCGTTAAATGCAAGGAACTGCTATTTAATTGTTTGATTACTCACACCTCTTTTCACACGAACTCAGAACTACCAAATGACTTCTTCACTTAAAACCTGTCTAGGACGAAGCTCAAGAGAGTTAGCCTCAGGTTCTCTAGGCTAGCTCAGTCGGTAGAGCATGAGACTCAATCTCAGTGGCCAGTCTGACCCAAACCACAACATCCACTGAAGTCTGAATCTGCAGATGCCTACATTTTGGCAGAAAAATTCCTTACGAGCCAGCTTCTACAGAAATTCAGAACTCTGTCTTAGTAGAATTACGATTGGTGTCTGTCTCATGCTGAAAACATGAGATGCTCAAAAGCTTAAGGGGAATCAAAGCAGAGCAAATGTGAATGAAGCAGCTCAGAAATACAGTAGTCTTCGTACAAGCATTCAAAAACAGCCTGAGGAAAAAATGATAGCAATATATTCATTTTCTGCAAAAGCTCAGCTTTTAAAACATTTATCTCATAACCTGGTGTTTTTACAAAAGCAAAAATAACATAAAAGAAAAACTTTGCTTTGAAATATGTTTTAAAAGAGTGACTTCCCTTTTTCTGAAGCTCTTCAGTTACTTCTAACCCTGCTAACCTTCTACCAGCATATCCCTACATTAGAAAGCTATCTGCTGGGCACACAAGCAATTTGTAATGCCATTCTGATGTCTCCACCTTTACCCATAACTGGTATTAGGGGTCAGTACATAGCTTAAGCTGTGGATACTCCTCTGTCAGGTTAGGCACTCTGATGTTAGGTTAAGCACTCTCACAGCATCCAGATACTGTACAGTTCTCTAAATTTTATCCTTTGAGATAGAAATATAAGGTACGTGAAATATTTGTGAATTCATACCTTGAATTAACTCTTTAGCCTCTTCAGAAACATTTTTCCAAGCTTCACCTTCAAAGGAAAATTCTCCCTTTTTTATTTTCTTCATAATTTCCAATGCACTGGTACATGTTAAACTTTTGTCTTGAGACTGAAATGGTACCTGTCCTGATAGCATTGTGTACTGTCATGAGAACAAAAGTAGTATTAATAAACCCAGTATATTTATTGACAACCCTATTACTAAATATGGAGTGCTGCTGTTTGCATCACCAGCGCTATACAATAAAACTTTGACTGGCATTAACTTCAAGGCTACAGAAAATTTAAACTATGCAAGACTTTCTCGGGAGCCCTTGTTAGAAAAACATTAATATGTTTCAGGAAACTATAAACAAAACACAACAGTATTTCTACACAGTTTATATCTATTGGAATTAATTTTCTGTAAATCAGAATGCAGGCTGACTCCTTCTCTGAATTGGAACTGTAGGAAGATTATATGAATGCCTGTAGAATCTACTAACAAGAATCTCTCTTTTTAAGAACCAGACTGTATCAAATATTTTTTTTCCATTCCCAGAAATGTTGAATTTAATTTACTGTTAGGAAAAAAAACCCTCCAGCCCTGGAAAACATCTGTCTTTGGAACCTATTATTTGTGCAGCTGTATTTTCCCCTCATTTGAATTCAGCATCTACCCAAGTCAAGTCTGAAATTGTGTCAAGTCCTTTGCATTTTAGCAAAAAGCAAATACATACAATCAGGTTACAATTAAAAACCTCCATCACTTACCAAAATGACACCCAAACTCCACAGATCACAAGATTCATCATAACCATTGTGATTCAAGAGCTCTGGGGCAGCATAATGAAGAGTAAAGCATGGAGTCTTAAGAGGCTGATTATCAGGTGGTTTTAAACGAGCAAAGCCAAAATCAATTATTTTTATTTCTGAATTATCAGTTTCATCTGTAAACAATAAATTCTGAAAAGCAAAGACAAAATCAACACCAGCACTGGTTAGAAAATTGGTTAGAATACTTAATAGTTATTTTTTCCCTACATTTATTACTACAGAAAACTTCCCATTATCTAGAAAAAAAGAGGAATGGGGACACACTGGGAAAAAAATGGAAAAGTAGAAGTAACAGTACTCAGGGATGTAAGAAAATGTCATGTGTTTATCAGCCTCCTGTCTATCTGCAAGTCAGGATAGTTCTGTCTGAGATTATTAATGGAAATGGGTATTTAGCAGAGAACAGTGCAGAAAATAATTCAGGGAACACTGACAAGAAAATAAAGCAAAGACTTTTTAATTAATTAATAAATGGAGAATTGCCTTCTTCCTCAACAAAAGTAAATTTTCTTAAGTTTCCACTTCCTTCTGGCACGTTGCGAATGACAGCTTTCTTGTCTGTGGAAGTCTTCTTGCATGTCTTGTCTTATGACTGAATAGTCTTTGGTCCTCAAGTGGTAACACACTGAAACCATATTGCCATGAGCAGTGTAATGCAAAAGAAAAATTCGAAAGCAAAGGATGGTGAACTAGCAAGTGCACCAATAGCTCAGTAGTTGTACTGACTGCTGTCTGGCATGGTCAAAGTCAGCATAGATATGCTTTCTGGAAGAGACCTGGGACCAAAAGCATTCAAGCACTGATGATCACATAGCAGTCCAACCTCAAACCAACGGCCTTCTCCTGACACCATGGTAAAGAAACTTTGATACAGTAGTCCCTGAGAATTCCAGCTTTACAGACTGGTATGTGGCATCTCAGACCTGAAGACAGACAAGTTATCAGTTCAGAAGATTTAGGACAATCTGTTCTTCTTTTCCCTGAGTAGTTACATTTCTCCAGAAAGATACAAGAGTGAAGCTAAGTCTTAGGAGAACTGACTAAAGCCAAGATGAATTATAAATGGTTTCTACTCCCCTCTTGAACTTCTGAGAGAAGAGAGCAAAATTTTGCTGTTGCCTTTGCTGTTTAATCTATATAATGCTGGAAAAAGTCTCACTATTAGAAATCCTATAGCCCTATGCCATTTTGTAATACAAAAGGTGAATGACTCAACCAAAGCAATTAATTTTGAACTCATTAAGAAGGGGAAAAATGATTGCTAGACTGCAAGCAGATCAATAAGGAGAACCTGAGAGCATTCATTAAGGATAAAAGAAAATAGCTCCTACAAAACAGTAATTTTGCATTCTGTACTGCTATTATACCTCAATGCAAAATCAGAAAAGTCAGTTTTCCACATTAAAATGTGCAAAAGCTTAATTTCAGAAAAAAATATTAATACAATGAGGATAGGTGATTAATACAATCATCTGTTTTCTATGGTGATGTTATATAGCCAACAAGAAATGCAGTAACATTGGTTTAACAAGACCTCCTTTCTTATAACAAAAATGAAATTGGTTATGTACAGAAAGAAAGGTACAGTCCAAACGTCCTAAGTTGGGTTCAGACTGCTTTGTTGATTAGGTAAATAAAATGTGTTTCACAAAAACCCACACTGAAAGCTATATTCCACAAATATTTTAAGGATATATAAACATCATCATCTCTGCCTTGGTATGTTTTTTCTAGTATCTTTAGAACACAGTTTACAAACTAATGATCATTTAACAGAAACAGTCCTCAAATCCTCTACTGAGAGGCTCCAAATGGTCACATATGCTACATGAATTCTTTATTTCTCTGAATTCTCTATTTTCTATCCAGTACTTTTCCTCTATTTCGCAGAGCAAGATACATGATCTAATTACTATTGCTTAAACAGAAGTGTCTTCCAGTCCATGCAATTAAAAAAACCCTCATCCTTAGTGACATGTAACCAGCCATATTTTTTAAAATAGCCTTATCAGTATCACATTAGATGTCAAAGTTGAACATCAAATAAATGTGACTGGAATTGTTAGAAAAGCAACAGAATTTCCTATATATCTTTTTACAGAAAGGTGCACTAACCACATCTATATTGGGAAGACTGCATATCCCATACTAAGTTCATGTCTGAACCTAAAATAGTAACTTTCAAAACAACAAGCAGGAAGGAGACAGGCTGGTTAAGTCCAACTTTGTGGAGGCAATGCATTCTGCAAGCTGTTTGCTACACCTTCATTACTTGGACTTCCCAGACTTCTGTCCGTGAACATGATGTAGAATTGAAGGCTGCCTAATTTACCATGCAGCTGAAGCTCTGCTTTACAGAATCTGGCCTTTACGTTCAAGATGGCAAGAAGACTAAAATGATGAGAACAGGAAGAGAGAAAGGATTTCTGGGTTTTATCCTTTTAATAATGACTTGTTTCAAAAGCTGGTTTCTTTCCTTGATGATGTCAGCAGAGAAACTTTTTCCAAGAGTCACATTTTTAACTGACACAGTAGAATTTCACAATAGCCCCTCTTTATTTAATTATTTAGTACAGAGACGTTTTCAAATGCATTTATTCTGGACTAATTTTCAAAAAGAGTTTAATACCAACACCTAGCAGACTTCTTTACCTGTTGAATTGGAATTACTATAAAATAAGTATGCTTGTAATATACCAGAAGTTATGTTAAAAAAGGATGAAACATTGGTAGGAATGGTGGATCATTTTAAACTCCAGATACAAAAGGAGTAGTTTTCCTGAGGTACGATGACGGTAATCACCAATACAATATAACGACCTTATTGATGAACTAACATCAATCTACACTATTCGTGGGCTAAAGAAAACTAACACATATCCAAGCCCATTGTTGGCAAAGAAAAAGGAGCAAATATTGGCTCCAGGAAGCAGAACAAAGCCAGCGTTGAACATTAACATAGTAAGTGAATTGCCTGGAAGGCAAGATGTGGCTGCACAATAAAAATACCAGAACAAGTAATCATTGAAAAATATATAAGAAATAATTGTTTCTTTCAGGAAACTCCTAAACTTGCTGAACTCAAACCACACATCTTTATTAGTTGGCTGTGTTAGTTTGTGGTTCGTTTTGTGTTTAACTGGGACAGAAGACAGTACAAGGGTGTTGCAGCTACCTCCAAAAGAAGCCCTACCGAGGGAATTAAGATCAAACAAAAGGTTGAAATGTAACAGGCAAAGTACCCAAGCAACCTAGCTCTACTTGTGAACTGCTTCATACAATAAATATATACTTACCACTAGCAAAAATTGTCTCCAAATAGGCAAAGAATGTTTTTGAACAAGTTAGAGTGTAAACAGCTTACAAAATTAAAAATGTTTCCTAGCAGTTACTTTTACCTATGAACAGAAAAATATCTACAGAATTTGCTAAGTAAAAGTGATAACATTTAATTAAAAATACATAAGTAGAAAAAGCTGGAGGAACAGAAATATGTCACATTCCAGATATTTAATAACTGAATGTCTAAACATATATAAGCAAGTCACTATACCTCAGGTTTCAGATCTCTATGGACTACTCCTACATCATGCATATGGCTCACCGCTGAAACAAGTCTGCGCATAATATGACTGGCTTCAGTCTCACTGAAATGTTTCTTTTTCTGAATACGTTCAAGCAATTCTCCTCCCTTCAGCAATTCCATTACTAGAAATGTGTGAAGCTGAAACAAGAAAATGTGGGAAGTTAGAAATTTAACATTACAGACCAACGTTCATTCAGGACCTAGGTGCTATTCCGACAGGCTCTCGAAGTTTAAAGAAAGAAAACTGATGCTCATACCAATTTGGGAGGCCAATAAGAAGCAGCAAATTGTATCTCAGATGACATTTTTCCCATTATTCTCACTGAGATTGAAGAATGTTGATGCCTTCCCCATGTCCACCCATATTTATTTACAAAAACACAATGCCTCCATGTAAATGGGTACGTTTGCAGGGAGACGAAATGTCTTTCTTTAAGCATTTCTTTAGCTGGAAAAAGCTAGACTTTGGCTGTTTAAGCCTGTTCTGATGTAGGGATACATTTCTATTAATATGCATAAGGAGTTAAGCATTTAATGTTACCAAATCCTTTAAAACCACCCTGAAACTTTACTGTGAAATCAATGATTATCTAGAATTTCTTCTGACTTCATCCCCTACAGAGTAGTAGCCAAAGCTACTCTTACCATTAGAATCACAATAGACATCTTCCCAAACATTAAAGAGTATTTTTTTTAATTAAAAATGTAATGGTTGTTTAGATGGTTCACGACAATCAATAAGCAGTGACTTCCTTGACAACATCATAAGACAACATTAGCACACAATCAACTGCAATTCAAATGTCTCGCCATTAAACAAACAGCAGACTTCTCAGGACAGGAAAGTGAAGTTAGCATTCTCAAAAGGCAATGGATGTAGGCACGTGATGGCTCCTAGCACTTTCTTCCTCTGAATGACAATAACAAAATTAGTATTTGCAAGCGAAGAAAAAAAAGTGCTGGGAAGAGGTCAAAAAATGAAATTCAAAGAAATAGTCAGGAACAGAAGGTGCACAGTATTTACATATCAAGGAACAGAAGCAGAGCTATGCAGACAGAAAGTGGTAATACTTCTCAGAACAAACAATGTGTCTACTAGTTACATTGCTAGTAGTGCTTGTAAGATAACCTCTCCTGCAAATTTTCTTTATGTCTTAGGAACAGCTGACAGAAAAGTCAGAAAGGATTAATAGACTTTTCTCTGCTAGAAAACTTCTTGTGGCTCACCAAAAGAGACTGCAACCCAATACTCTATGGTTGGACTGCTAATGCAGAATTTGATCAGACTGATATTAGAGCAAGCTAAAAATCAGAACTTCAGACAAACTGCAGAAATATCAAAACTAGAAAATTTTGATTAAGTTCTGGTCTTAAGAATATTGTGCATGAGTAATCTGGAAGATAACACCTGGGAGCTACCAGGAGCAACTAAAAATACAATGGTTTGGTTGGCTGAGAGCAGCCTATTCAGTTGCAGAGCAATCTGAAGAACATTATTTTTAGATATTCCTGAGTATAGTCATTTTACGTGCAGCAAAGTGAAAAAAGTGTCCTGTTCTACACACATGTACTCAAAATGTACATAAATGCAAAACAAAGAGAAGGCTTCCTTATCATTAAAGATTACAGTACAGATTTTTCATCCTCTTAGCTCATTTTAGAATTGCTCCACATGACTGCTCTGCTGGTCCTTGTATAAAGAGCATGATGGGGATAGACTGGGATACGTGGGGAGGCAAGAGAGCCTATGTTCCGTTACAAAATCATAGACTAAAATCACAGAGTATTTTAAGTTGGAAGGGACCTCTGCAGGACATCTGATCCAAACCCCTAGCTCAAACTAGGGCCAACCTCCAAGTTAGTTAAAATTACGGCTTATTACATGCTGTGGAGCTTGCATTACGCTAAGCGCAAAGATAACTAAGGTCTCTAAATAAACCCTAAACTGATCTCAATATTTTTCAAATAAAGGCTCTACTTTCACATTTGGTAATTTAGCAAGCTACTTGGTTATCTCCATTAAGTTACTGATATGTAAGAAAAAAAGCTAGATACGTAATCTTCATAGTCAAGATTTCCAAATTATTTCACAAATACTATTTGTGAAATAATTCATGACAACCCCGAGCAAAGGTGAATAGGTACCTCAGTATCACAGATATGGAAACTGGGCCATGAATATATTGTGTGACAATTAACAAAGTAAACTAAGGACAAAACCAGAAACAGAATTCAGGACCCTAATTCTTCCAAATACTTTTTTTGATTTGCTACAGTAACTGCAAGTTTCCTTGAATGCAGAACTTCTGCTTCATCTTCTATACTGACTAGCCAAAATCCCTAGGAAAAAAGTTGCCTCCACAGTAACAGTATGCTGAACTCCTACAAGTCCTTGCTAAAGCACATGGCAATGTGTTTGGCAAGTGTTGATTACAGTCTCTTCAAAATACCTGGTCATGATAAACTTCATGTAACTTCACTACATTTGGGTGTCCTTCGCAGAGTTTCAGAGCTGTTATTTCTCTCTGGGTGTTGGCTTCCATTCTGGAAAAATTAAGCAGTCATTTTTTACCCATTTTTCTGAGCAAATTGCACATTCAAAGAGTTACACCTATTTTTTTAATTGCTTGCAATGCAGATTTTTTAATATTACAACTGCTTGAACACAATTAAAAGCATATTCAAAGTAAGCTGAGCAAAACTCTCCACATAACCCTGCAAGTTAGGACATTAAAAACCACACCCAAATCAAACAATGTTTTTGATGCAACTGCAACTTGCTACAGCAAAGCTGAAGTGATATTATAGAATAGTTTCTATCTAAAACAAACCTTTCCCTTAGTCCAGGGCAATTTGACTTCACCTCTGTTCCTACAAATATTTGTTAGTTCAGCTTTATCTTGAAGACTCAAATTATTGGCCCAATTCTTCTCCATTCTTACAGAAGGCAAGTACTTCCAAAGCTGTATGGAAACTATGAGCTCCTACTAGAAAAAAGAGTAACATCATCTATATATATTTGTATAACTGTGTTATACAAATGAACCCTTAAACAGGCCATTGTAAAAATCTGAAACGGAAGAGCTAAGAAGAGACTAGTTTCAGAGCAAAAATCATCACACAATTTCTCTTTCAAGTACTGAACTCTATAGCAAAAAAAAATGAACATGTGAACATTATAACAACTATGTGAATAGGGACAGAGCAGAACATTTTGTTTTCCACTATATACATATGTTGATTTACTTCAGGCAAATAATGCCTGAAAATTTTTGCCAAAAACTGTCTCCAAGAAAGGCTAATACTGTATTGACTTAGAGAATGGCCTTATGGATAAGAATAGATAGAATCAGAATCTACAGATAGAACCTCTCTCACCACATGTGTTTTTAACTTCTGGTTGCATTTTTTTTTCCTAATTAGGACCAGAACCGTGATGAGAATTTTGTGCAAGAGAATTTTGTTTTTCTGCAGGCTTCCTATAATTGACAAGCAAACTAAGCTGTTCCACCTGCATCTCTGCTGACGTTGTTTAAACTGAAAGTGATTTCAGGTCCTTAAGAAATTAAAAAATTGACCCAGACAGTCTTCCCCTCCTCTAAACTACTATCAGGAGAAGGTGGACCTAGGAAACAGGTGAAAAAGGTTCAGTATCATGAACATAAACCTTTGAAATTTGTGCGTGGACTTTTCTGAGTATTTCCCATTTATAAATAGTTACCATCTCAGATTTTAAAAAAACTCACAATATAATGAAAAACAAATGGGAAGCTCTAAAACTAATTCAAGCAAATTTACAGGACTCCACTGTTTCATTGGCCTTCAGATACACAGATAAACCTCACATTGTTGGATGGAGGCAGGTCCAGCACTAATAACAAAGCAACATCACAGAGGAACTCTTGATCTGAGCTTTCACCTCAAGTATCATGAAAAGGTTTGCCTAGGTGTAGGATTAACTTTTTTGGCATATTTGGTCGGTAGGAGTGAAAGACTGACTTTGAGGCAAAGAAGTTACTAGAAACCTGTTATACTTTTCCTTTTAGCAAGAGTTACCAAAGTGGTCCTCAGAGCATTATTATTTACAGTTTAACAGTTTCTTAATCAAGGCTGATTTGTGTCCAGCCATTCAGAGTGTGGGTTTACTGCTACCTCTAAATAGCACACAAACATGCTCTGAGTTTGCTCATAGCCTGCAATCCTAAAAAAATCTCTGTATACAGATCACTCTTGACCTTCATTTAGCCTGGTCCACCAAGATGAAGAAGAAAGAGCAAAAGAACCTGTGAGTAACATCATTTAGGGACATAATTCCTAAAAGTTTAGTTCTATGGGAAAAGTCAATACTAGTTTGCTCACTGTTATCCAGAAACAAAAATCCAGTAGTTTAAGATGAGATGGGAGCACTGATCTGCAACTCTGCACGCACCACAAAAAAATTTTGAACATAGACACAAGGCAGAGATTTCCAGATTAAAATACCCAATGTAGGTGTCTAACTGCATACTACTTGTCTAAAGTCTCATTATAATGAGTGAAATTCTGGTTAATGAATCTTAATGGTGAACTAGTTCACTGTAAAATACATATCTAGAGTAGGATTCAGTGGCCTTCGCATAGGAGACCCTGGAAGACATCAGTCGTGAAGACATCTACATAAAGGTAGTAGTCACAAGACTGATGGGAACTGGAGGACAGTGAGGACACCAACAGATGCTAAAAAGGCACTGCGTAGATGCCTGTGTTTAAGTTACTGAATCCCACTGCTAGTGCCTGGTCATTCAAGTCCCTCTCTAGGCTCCACTAACAGTTTTGAGTAGGCCTCCATTAATTGTAGCAGACCTCAAAAAACTGAGACATCTGTATTTAGGTGTCTCATTTCTTGAACTTATCCTATCCAAAAAGCACGTGATGAAACACTTAAGTCTGGTGGACAGTTACTTCTAGAGTCTGGAAAAACAGAGGTACAGCCAAATGTCTTGGAAAAGAGATCACTGTGAACTATCATTTTGATGGCAGAACATTTACACTTTCCTTTCCCATTCGTGCCAGCATTCTACAACACACTAGGGACATATTTACTAATGAACAATGCAAAGTGAAGCTACAAATCCATCCACCCCTGAAAGCATCCCTTATCTTTATTCTTCTCTGGGCAGAAACTGCCAGAGGTATCTACCTATTCTGGAAGAGGACCAGATGGTCCCCAGGTGAAAAGCAAGTCAGCTGCCTCCATTCGGGTGTTCTCTTCAGAACATCTAGGAAACAAGATGCAACTTACAACTCCATAGTCTAATTCCATTTCATACGCACAAACCCACACTACAGATCCTTCTTAAAAGCAATGTCCTAGGCAGTCAATTGGGCTGCTTAGAAAAGGGAGCTAGCATAAGCCTACATTCAGTTCATTTAGGTCTAAAGATAGGAGGGCTTTGTACCTTACTCTGATTAGGAGCAAAATTAGGGGAAATTAGGGTAGAATACAACTAGGAACCAGAAAAGTACTTTTTAGGTTTCTTCTTGTGTCTTCCCCAGTAATAATAACATTTTGTTTGAAAAGACTCTGCAAATCTTTTAAAGGTCATAAGGTTACTATAAGTTTCTGTAGATTCTTCAAATAGGAAATGATTTTATTTTTCCACTTCCAAAAATATAGCGAACATTACTCTAATCCATGGGTGACAGTACGCAAAGAAAATATTTTTATTGTCTTATAGAATATTTATACCTTTTGCTAATTATTTTTACTGCATACTCTTGGCTAGTTTTCTTGTGTAAGCACTTTCGACAAATGGAAAAACTTCCTTCTCCCAATGGTTTCTCTTTCAGATCCAGTTCATAATGATGATAAAATGGAGAGTCCTGTTAGGAAACTGTCTGTATTTAGTTCTGCAGAATACTTTTAAGTATACACAGTCAAAGACAAAGAGTAAAGTTTCGTGAGAATTTTTCATCTACATTTAAAATTATAAAAAAGCTCTCTTTTTGATAAAATATAATCTTAATTTCTATTTAATAAAATGCATAAACTTTATTCTAACAATTAAACAGTAAATCTTATGTTACATTAAACAAACATAATCACTAAATAAATCATTACTACTACAATAGCTTAAGATACAAAATATTCAGACAAACAGGATCAAAGATGGCCTTACATACATTTATCCACAGAACTATATGCTCATTTGAAGACATCACAATAGCATGTGTTTTTATAAGGCTTCACACAACTATACATACTTTTGGGCAAATACATCATGGAAGGAATTCTGATATAATTAAAGTAGCTTCAAAAATATCTACAATGACTGGCTGACTAAGAACTATCAGGAATCAAATTACTACTACTATACTTCAGTCTTCTGGAAAACTAGACAATCATCTCATTTTTCAGATTAAACTTCAACCACTTCTTAATAGTACCACATGCAAATTATATGCTTGGATCATCTGAGGAGCCATTACAGAGAACAGATAAATGCATAATGATCGTTTTGTAATCTGTAGCCTAGCTTGGGATTGCTGCTTTGAAAGTTATATGTAGTTCCAAGTTAACCAAATTAATTCACCTCTTGATATTATTATTACCTTCATCATAGCACTTCTGGCAATAGTTGTAGTTCCAGGCCGCTCATCCCCCATATAAAACTGAAGAGGATCTACTGTAGCTGCATTGCGTTTAAACAAAATAGAAGGTGCAACGAAAGAATATCCCTATGAAATTAAGACATCAGAAAAGTGCATGGCTTGAAATTGTTGCACACAAACTGTCATACTGCATACAAAACATTAGAAGTTTCAGAATAATTTTTCAAAGAAATCAGAGTTTTCTAACATAATACAGAAACCATAACTGGCTCATTGATGGGTTCAACGTGAACAGGTATCTACCTGGAATTAGTTGCATGATTCCCCACAGTTATAGATAAAACAACAATAATACAAAAAATCTGGTAAATAATGCTAAAAATCTGGCTCAGCTTCAATTGTTTTGCAATAGTGGTAAAGGCTCATACTTCAAGCTCCCCAGAACACCTTTAAGTTAAGACATGAAATAGTTTTTATGTTGTGATGTAAGCATCAAACCATTTTAAATGGCAAAACAAAATAAGTTTCACATTAATGATGTGCCCGGTTTGCATACTGTACCAAGAACAGCTGTGACTACCACTGCAGGATGAATCAGATTGTATTATGACAGCATAAATTGCTTGCTACAGTCATTACAAATCTAACAACTTCCAAAATATGATGCTATATTCCTGTACACTAAGCATTAAGCTGCTCAAAAACAGCCAATAAAAAACAAAGCACAAGGAGGGGCAGGAGAGAAAGCACTCTGAACTGCTGTTCACCTCTGCAGCTTCGGTACCAAGTTCAAGGCTGCTCGTGAGCTGTTTCTGCCCATTTGACATCCAGACTGTGCAGTCCAAGAAGGGACCAATTTTTAATATCGTGGAGGAGATGGTAAGGAAAGCTTTGTTACTGATCTGTATATAGTAGTCTAGTAATTAGAGCACTCCTAGAGGACATGGAAAACCTACTGTCAACTCTGCAGTTAGCTTCCCACTTCCTCAGCTAGAGTATAGTGTGGATATGCGCAAACTACATTGCTGTTGTCAAAGCTGGTAGCCCAGGCTGATAGAGTCAAGATGACAAGACTCATAAGGTATGAAGAATCAATAAAGGACAGACTGACTCTAGTCCAGCAGGTAGGACATTCAGCTGGGAACAGAGAGACATGGAATTTTATGTTTGCAGTAGGACTGTTTCCACCTCTCTCTTTTTGCAATTGCTGAACAAACAGTCCTGGGAACTAGGATTGGAAATTACATTGTTATTTCCCAGTAACTTAGAAGGCAGGAGAAAAAAAAGCTAGCTATACACATGGAATTGTTCAATAAATGATTTTTTAAAAATTAATGTGAATTCTTAAAATACCTGAAATATTCTTTCTGAAGTCTGAGGGGTTGCTGCAGGAGAATATGTCGGATCCATTTCTGTAAACTCTTCTGCAAAATTACTGACATCCAACTCATCTCTGATTACCGGTTTAAATGGAGCTGATACTTTTTTGGCAGCTAGATCATCCCAATTCATATTCTAAGCCAAAACCAGGAAAATAAGTTTGAATCAAATGAAAATTTAACAGAAACAGAACTTGCCTAGAAACAAACAGTCCTAACTTCATTTGCTGTTTTCCACAGGCAGATGAAGCCCCACTAATTTGCTTAGGTAAAGGGAAAATATACACTTATTTGAAAGCAGACAGAAGCTAGTTTAAAAAAAAAAAATCAACATAAAGAAATTTAACAGTGAAGATAAGCCAAACAATTAGAGTGACAGCCCTTAAATTTCTTCCTCTATTTCATCAGAAACAACATCTATGTAATCCATTGCGCATGCAATGTAGTATCTTCAAGTCTTCATTGCTGATTTCTATGCTTAATTACTAGTGTCAGCTTCCAGAGCCCTGAGAGCATAATGCCTCTGGATTCTTACTTAAATGCATGGCTAGAAGTAGTAAGCACAGATATGGTAGTTATGAGAAAATGGCCCTATTACTGTAAAAGTGGAACTGAAATGAAGTTAGATTAGAAAGTGTTGTAAGAAGAAAAAAATGTATCTTCCAAAACAAACAGTGAATAAAGGAAGTTTAACTCTACTTTGTCAGACTTTCTTACAAGAGGAAGGAAATGCAGAAGGGATGAGAAGAAATTCAGAAGTTAAAAAGCTCATGCTGAATGTTACGATAATTACACTGAAGGTATTTATTTAAAAGGTTTAATTTATACTACCAACTTTAAATACTCCAAAATTTATACTAATTCAAAATATATTTAACTTCAGAAGCACCAGAAATACATTCTTAGTTTTTTCAAAGACACCACACAAACAATTTTAACCACAATGGATGGAACAGTACAGATGTTGTACGCAAATCCAATCTTCGTCATTGTTTGAAACCAAATGTTAATGCACTGAAATCTGAACAGAATTAAAATCTACTAAACAAGACTAAAGATTTAACTATGCAAAGGAAAATACAGAAGAGCCATTTGTCACTAATGGTGAATGTTATCAATACTCAAATTTTACTAATAATGTTAGTGGCAAACTTTCTTTAAAAAAAAAAAACCCAACCCAACATATAATTTAAGTGTTTTCCATTAAACCTTCTGTTTTAGAGTGTCTTTTGGCTGCTTCAAGTAACTGTTAGAAACAGACAGACCATGCCCTTCTTGTAGCTTGCACAAAATCCACACACATAAGCATATGGACATTCTTACTGACTTCAATGCAATTATTCATGCAGTTCACATGCCTCTAAGCTATTCTGCAACAAAACAACAGAATTTCTTTAGACTTGGATTTCAAAGACACTAATGTAGAGTAAGTGGTATCTGGGGAGTTTTTGTGGCTTGTTTTACCTGGAAAAAGGGATGCTGTTTGATTTCATCAGCATCAGTGGGACCACAACCTAGCCTCTTCTTAGGGTCTTTCATCAAAAGACGTTGAATTATATCCTTAGACAGTGCACTCATTTCTTGTGGATAAGGTGGCTCACTTTTTAATATTCTCCTGTAAAACAAACAAAATAACAATTATTTGGTAATTACTTAGCGTGTTGAGTGTTAAATCAAAGAGTTACCATAATAACGATTTAACATTTCACTTAAACGTCTATTGTACCCAAAGACAAACGGATGACAAATGTGAAACGAACTTTTTTTTTTTCAATAAAAGGTTTGAGGAAATGCAGACTTGAAACTTGACATCTGAGGAGATAAATTGCGTAACTTAATCCACAAAAGAAAAACAATCCTCATTTCATATGTACTGAGCTTACTATTACTATTCAAAAGAAACCTCATAGCTACAACAGCTAGCTTCAAAAAACATTAACCTGATGCCTAACAGCAGTCAAAAAAACCCAAAACAATTCCAATGTTGAAATTTATTAGAAAACAAAGAAAAAAACACACTTGGGCCATTTGAGGTTTGCCTGCACCTTGTATATTGTGTGCAGTGCTCATGCCCTACTCTCAAAAAGAAGGCACTGTAACTGGAAAAGTTTTAGAGAAATGTAACAAGATTGATCAGAAATACAGAATGTGTTTCATATGAAGATCTACAAAAAAGGCTAGGACTATTCAGCTTAGTGAAAAGGGGACTTAACTGGACTGGGCATAGTGTTCCCCTCAAAACGATGAACAGTAAAGAGGAAGTGGTTAGGACCTCAGTGTCTCTTTCACTACAAGAACTAGAAGCCACCAAATCAGGCTAGTGGAAGTTCAAAATCTTGGAAGCCTAAGTAGAATCACATTTCAATACCTATCTTTTATCTGTAGCTCCCACAGTTTTATATAAAGAGGAAGACAATGTTTCCTTCAGTTACTCCAAACGTAGATATTGAAGCTAAGGGCTCTGAAGGAAAATTGAGAATGCACACACAGACAACACATACCAAAGACACATCAACTAGTTTAAAAAGATACATGCACAAAACCTTTTAGTATACAGAATCACAGAATGGTTGAGGTTGAAAGGGACCTCTGGAGGTCATCTGGTCCAGCTCCTTTGCTCAGACATAGTCAACTAGAGCCAGCTGCCCACTACCATGTCCAGAACCCTCCCCTCCAAAGAGGGAGACTCCACCACCTCTATGGGTGGCTTGTGCCAGTGTTCAGTCACCCTCACAGTAAAAAACGTGTTTCCTGATGTTCAGAGGCAACCTCCTGTGTTTCAATTTCTGCCCATTGCCTCTGGTCCTGTCCCTGCGCACCATTGAAAAGAGCCTGGCTCCCCCTTCTTTGCACTCTCCCTTCAAGCATTTTTATACACCGATGAGATCCCCCTGAGCCTTCCCTTCTCCAGGTGGAACAGTCCCAGCTCTCTCAGCCTTTCCTTATCTGCTCCAGCCCCTTAATCTTCTCAGTGGCCCATTGTTGGACTCTCTCCAGTATGTCCATGTCTCTCTTGTGCTGGGGAGACCAGAACTGGACCCAGTACTCCAGGTGTGGCATCACCATTGCTGAGTAGAGTGGAAAGATCACCTCCCTCAACCTGCTGATAATTTGTCTAATGCAGCCTAGGATAGCACTTGCTGCCTCTGACACAAGGGCACATTGCTGGCTCATGTTGATCTTGGTGTCTATGTATCTATGTGCATACTCTCACGATACACAGAAGAAGGACTTAGAGTGCCTCCTCTAAACACAGACTGAAAGATTTTGAAGCTATGAGAGACTGTGAGGCTGAAATTACATGAGGTTGTGGCAGCACTAAAGTCTCAATTGTTATATGTCTCTGATAGAGCCTAGGTTGATCACTGCAGGACATTTCTAGATCTTGTTTAAGGTTACTGCATGACATATCCTTAGAGTCAGCTATCCCATGGGAAATTTTTTATCTTGAAATACGTAACTTCTTGGATCACTCCAAAAATAGATGCAAACAGACTGTTTCCTAAATAATCTTGTCCTGCCAGTGTAGAAGGACAAAAACAAGTTCAATATGCACATATCCCAGGGGTTGTTTCTACTGACATAGTATTCAATTTCAAGCAAACAAAAAGACAAAGCAAGCTAACCTCTTGATTTAAGTAACAGTGAAATCAGTTAGGAAAATACAGTCCGAGCTTTAAGACGGATTGTATCTTTAAATGATGTAAGGATGATCTGCCAACAAGGGTCTAAATCCCAGCCACTCTGCTAGCAGAAGTAACAACAACCATAAGCCTTGTCTTCAACTTCTGGACACACTTCACTTTACAGCAAAGGAGAAGAAAGCACAATATTGCCAAATGATTTCTTAATTAGGGATGTTAATACCAAATTTAAACATCACTAAACAAGAGGATTCTTACACTGTAGGACTGGTGGAGAAGTAAAGATTCAGCTTCTTCAGAAATCATCCAGTTTCAGAAAGGGGAAGCAGGTCAGGAAGTAAGAAAACCTTCCTGTTTAAGACAGAAGACAGGACATCTTGATAGCAAAATTACTTGATTTACAGGAGGGTCAACAAAATCTACAATGTCTTGTCTTCTTAGCTTGAGAATCACTTCAATTAGAGGAGTCTGAGGAAATGTATTTATCAACCTTTCTGATGAGAAAATCAGAAAGTTATATTACAAAGCTCCTAGAAAGAGACAAGTTCTTTTTGGACTCTCAGAAGGGAAATAAAAAAAAACAAACAACCTAAGTCAGTATTTTTTTAAATTGATTTCTAAAGCAACAGGACTGAGACTCTGGGAGGTCCTTAGAATCCAGAAGAAAAATTCTAGAGCATTTTCCTGTCTGAAAAATGTCAGAGATTACAGATGGCGAGGTCAGATAAAAATTTCAAAATATCTCTGAAAACAGATGCTGAATTGGAATGATTGGTAACATGGGTAACAAATAGAACAAATGAAGACCATTTCTCTGTGCAGTCTCAGAAGATCAGTCTCTGTAGTAATGATGCTATTAGTGAGTGCTAGCAATAAGATTCTTGCCCTTGTCTCAGGCTTCTGACACAAATACAAACATTCACATAAGAAAAAGTGAGTGGAACAAACATAAGCAGTGGAAAGTCTTTTATAGAACCCTGCACTGCAAAGTTCGCAGAAAATTCTTAGCCAAAAGAAATACTTGTGCAGTAACAACACTAGTAAGTCTCATCCTTCTAATTGCAAATTTCCAGTGACATATTGTCTGTCTTTGGTCAGCATGAGAACTGCAATTAGTTGTACCATTGATGTGGTAACTAAGAAGAGAGTCCCAGCTGAAGCTGAGACAGGTTTATAAAGTAACTTTTCATATTACTTGACATTCTGCCTTTTGGGTAGAAACCACTCCTTAATTTCTTGGGGGAAGGAATCCCCTATAAAGATTGTATCTGTCAAAACAATTAACATACATATTTTGCCAACAACAGTTTGGTATAACACTGTATTTTACCTTATGTAAAACTTCTGTGGCAACAGCATCAGTAATTCCTGCCCTTTCCCAACACTACTGTTTTAAGTTATTTCTTTTTATAGACAGAATTAACAATGAAGTGGTATACAGCTATGTGAAAAGCAAGCTATGATTATATTGAAGGGTATCTTCCATCTGTTGACCTTCCTAGAGCCAACTTCAGAGAAGGCAGCATTTTGCCATGCTGTACAAGCAGACACCATGTAAGCTGCATTTATACATGCCAGTGGCATTTGTTCAGAAATATTTTTGAGGTTGATTGATACTATAAAATATCAATGATCCTCTGGGCCGTTCACAGAACCACACTACAGAAATAGTGAAAAATGGAGCTCATTCCTTTAGAAGTTCCAGGAACTACTTAGAATTATCATGGAACTGAAGTATGTGAAGCTGTATACACATTAATTAGGATGTAAAGCAAGCTGCCAGAAAAGAAATACCATATGGTATGAACATGTGAGAGAGCAGAAATTGGTGAAGACTGATCAAGTAGCTTGATCAAGTAAAGAGACTCTGGCTTCATTAGTACAACACTAGTGAAGTGTTGTACTGAAGGGTAAGTCACTCAGGGCTGTAACAGTAACCCATAAAGTGTTCAGAGGAAGGGAGCTGCGTGTGTCAAAGTCCTTCCCAGGACATCTGTGCTTCTGAAAGAAGCTACGCCCTTTGGCATTAACCTTCCTTTCCTTTTCTGAATCACTTCCATCCTCTTGTACATTTCATGTTTATGTGGTCCAGTAACAGGGAGAGAAGTAAGCAGGAAGAATTACGTATCCCAAGCCGGAAACCATGGTCAAAGCTGCTGAAGCACTACTCTGCTGTATTTTCTGCTTCTCCTAGCCTAGCACAACCCCTCTGAGCTGGGATGACCTGAGATTACTCCTGCTGATGACAGCACTCTGGCTGTACTGAAAACACTTTGAGAGAAACCATCCCTTGCATAGGTCAAGGAGGTTATCACTTTGAAGTCCTGGATCATTTCCATCTTACTCTTCTCTATGGCAGACTATGCAGAGCTAGAAGCTAACCTCATTGGTATTGCTTTTCAGGAACTTAAGCTCTGACGAGTTTCTCCCATAAATACTACAGACCAAGAGCTTACATGATAATGTGAAGGACATGCTAATGAATGATAAGGAAAGAAGATGCTTAATCTTCAGTGAGTGGAGGATACAGTAGCGAAATGGCACTGTGACCTTGAGATGCTCCTCCTCTTTATCAATATCTTCAGAGCCACTCCTGTGTCATTGCTAAGCCTGACAAATCAGCCAAGGAACTTGCTGATTTTGTTATGAAAAATTCATAGAGTTGCCACCACTGATCTATGCTAGCTCATAATTTAATAATTACATAGACTGACCACAGGTTTCTTCTCTGTTCTTTAACAAAGCAGTAGAGATGGGATATGCGTTTGCTGGCTGAATAAAACATCCTTCTCCAGAAGGCATAGTATTTAAAACCAACAAGAAATGCAAAAACCATGTGCCAAAGGCTTATACTACGAAGTCAGTCTAAAGAGAATTTGAAGAGGATTCTGACCTCGTTTGTTCCAGGGTGATAGTCTTAAGAACTTAAGCAGGAATGTCCTTGCAATGCTCAATAAAAGCCTTACGAAGACAAACAGTGTCATTAGGAGCTTTCCAACATGGACATCATCTTACTCCCAGTGTTTAAGATAAAATGAAAGGGGAAAATATGCTCTTAGCCAGAAGCTGAAAGATATTTTCTCAATTTTTCATTTTAATTAACTCTGTAAACAGCTAAACTAGACAAAATGCTGATGCACTACATAGCTGAGAAACCCCAATTTATGTCAAAGAATATGAAAACATCTATTGACAACAGGACCAATTTGGCAATTTGACTTATTGACCAATTTGACCAATTTATCATCTAGCATTAGATTGACCAATCTATAAACTATATTGTAAAAATTACTATTAAATATATCCACTGAGTAATCATTTTGAGAAGTAAAGCATAAGCTATGGTAAACTAACTGAAGATGGGGTGTTCAAATAAACTAATGCCAATTCATTATTGGAAACCATAACTATGTAACTTGTTTAAAATAATAACAGTGAGAAACAAAACTAATTACAAGGAAGGAGAACAAAAAAGTTTAGGAAGTGACAACCATGAGGTGTCAACCAAAGAAAGATTTTATAGACAGAGAAAAAAAGAAACCCAACTATTTTGGTCAAGATACAGACATAAAATATGTGATGCTGAGATGGAAGGCACATTTCACCCTCTGCTGTAATTAGCCTGAAAGCAGATGCTTGAACCTGGTTGTGGAAGAGGTGATAATAAAACATCGGAAGTGCAGAACCTGAAGCTTTTTTTGCTTACACCAGGTAAAGGACACAATCAGATCACAAAAAACTGAAAGAATCACCATAGCTGACCCACAGAAACATTAGGTTAATGCTAGAACTGTTACTATAGTCTATAATACAGTTCTGAGGGCACCGATAATAAGCATCACCAAAAAGATACATATCCATCCTGATGTTCAGGGAATAAAAGAAAGCAATCCCAAGCTGTCACCCTGTTAAAGGGCAGAGGGACAAGCTTCCAAAGCAGAGTTTTCACCTTCACATTTGAGAACGACTCTACTGAATGCCCTGTCATCTCAGAACTACTAATGCCAGATTCTTTTGTTCCAGCTGTGAGCAGTCAAATCTAGATGTGCATCCCCAGTTCTAGGCAAGTCGGAGACTTTGATGTAATGCTTATGCCTTTCTTAAAACCATCTGCTTTACTGAAAGGTTAAACTGATCTGTAGGTAGTCACTGATGTAATGTGATTCACACAGTCTAGCATCAAATGGTTTCTTTCATCTGGTAGAGATTTCCTAACTCATTGCTATCTGTTAGAAAAGCATCATTGTATTATTGTCTATTAGTTCTTGGACTCTGGACTCCTGTCTAAGCATATAAATGCTGTACATTCTAGGCAGACAGCTATAGGCTCTAGGACAAAATTCCAGAAGACATCATGCAAATTACAAGTCCTCTGTCCTTGAAAAGATCTAGCAATTACTGGAGTCTTCCCAGGCAGAGAATAAAGAAAGGAATCCCAGTATACACCTGCTACGCATCTTCCCAACAGTTTTATCAAGAAAAGGTTTCTTGCACAATCATGGACAAAATATCTTGATGGCATCTAACAGATGGTCAAATTTCAGCCATCCTCCATGAAGTTTAAATAAAGTCTAACCAACTATGTCAAATAAAGAGCATAGGCTGCTATTAGCATTAGTATGCTAGTAAGGCATCATATGCTTCTACAGACTCTTTTATAGATGTATGTATGTATAAAAATGGGAAAAAAAATAGGTATCTATCTATTCATGACCCCAAAGCTGGTAAGATTTTCTAACCTGCTGCACAGCAGCGAAATAATACTCCCAAAACTTCATGCTCATTTCAAACGCCTGTATGTATGACAAGACCCTCAAAAGTCAACATCCTACAATGGATTTGTCTGTCTTTCAAGTCAGCACTACAAATTACTCACGGTCAAACTGAAAATACCGGGTTTGTAATCAAACCCAGCCCTTGCCTATGCTTTTGCAGGATGGGTCCCATCCATGGCTCTGCAGCAATGAAAGTCCAGAAATCTCAAAAATGAAAGGAAGATTTGGGAAGAAGAGAGAAGAAAGCAGAGAGGGCATATTAGAAGAGAAGAGATACTTGAACAGTTCTGTGAAAATTTTTTATCAACTTTAATAATCCATAACACCAAGCATGTAAACAAGAGAGTATTCAGAGACAGACAAACAGAGATGTAAGGGAAATTAAAGTATGCACTTACTTAAGTTGCACTTGTCATGAAAGAGAAGTCCACAGTGTTGTCAGAAAGGTTATGATGAAAGAACTGAACACAATCCCTCATCAGAAAAAGTAAAGAAGATACAAACCACATAGTAACTATTTCTGACAGAAGAACTGAACTGTCCATTAGAGACATTTCAGAACAAAGCTTTGGGCTCAAATTTAACAGCAGATAGTCACTGTGCCACACAAGGGAATAAAATTATCTGAAAATATCTAAAATTACTTCCCACCTAGATAAAACAAAAGAAGGACCTGGATTCATTTAGAGGATGACTTTTTTCCTTAAACTCAGAAAAATTAAAGGCCATGGAAACTATGCTTCCAGGGCTTATGACTGAGTAAGCGAAAACTGAATGCTCTAAGTCTGCTGCAATTGACAAGTTAAAGCATATTTAGGTTAGGGAATACAATTTCTGTTTAGAGTAACTTTGCCATCAAGAAAGAAGTTTGCACCAACTCATATCTCTGTGACAGTGCTAGTGGTTTCATTACCACTGGCAACTGTAAATATCTGATGAAGATATCTGCAATTCAGTTTTTCACCAGTTTAGAGAGGAAATGAAACTAGAAAGATCAAAGATAGTCACATAGAGAATTTGGAACCTATTTAATTATAGGTATAAAATTATCTAGAGTCTGCTTCCCAATTCAACAGAAAACTCTTCAGAAAAGGCTTCAGACATAATCAAAAGAATTAACAATTTAAAAAAGAAAGGACATTAAGTATAAAATTGCAAAGTATCCTCAGTGACAAAATTATCAAAGAAACAAGGAAATAAAGATCATAGCTTCTAGGCCAGACACGCTTAGGATAAAGACAGGTACTGAAAATTCAACTGTTATTTTTTGGAAGAGCTCAGCGTATTAACACCAGAGATAAATACAAGGAGGGTATTTCTGAAAATCCATGAATATCGTAACAGGAATTTCTCAATTTAACAACATAGCATGTTGGGAAGTGTGGATCATTTCTTTTGGGCATGCTCTCAAGCGAGTAGCTCAACAGCTTCCCAAGTTGCAGCAAACTCTACACGGTTCCCTTCAATCCTTAGAAAAAGGTTTTCTTTCCATCTTCTCTGAGATACACTTCTGCTCCCTACTCTTCTCACCCTCTGCCTGGGTTGCAGGTGCACCACAGCCTGTTGATACCTCACATCTGTGCCACCTGCTCTACCCAACCCTCAGGGAAAGCCCTGAACATGACATTCATTACATGATACCAACTGCAAACACACAAAATGGATGTCATCCAGCACAGAAAGTGCTATCAATGGAAAGGATTCAGAAACTATGGGTCTTATGAGTACTGAAGCAACAGAATACAGATGAAATCAAGTCTGAAATGCAGTCATATAGTTAGGACTAATGAGATTTCAGCTATAAACTAGGGGCTTATCGGTTGGAAGTGATAGAAAATGAGAAGGAATTAGATTTATCAGTCCACCATTGGCATTAACAAGAGGAACCCAAGAAAAAAGGAAGGAGTAACTTTCTGTTCAGATGGTGAATTATTACTTCCCTTAAACAAGATACTCTTGAAACATCAACAGGAATAAACTGTCCATATGTAAAAAAGGGCAACACAAGCTGAGTTAAGAAAAGGCTCTTTCAGGAAACAGGAAGAAGGGGGAACATCTTTATTTAAAGAAAACTGTAAGAATTTACCTTCTAAATTTATCAAAATGAAAGCTGAAAGACAACAGGATTGCTGTCTATAAACGCATAGCACAAACACCAACCAGAACAAAATCATACTGAGCAACACCACAGTAAACTTTCCACTACTAAATTTAGATTAGAAATTAGGTTATTATCCATCAGAGGATGGATGTTAGCAACCTTGCAGTTTCTCAGCTTTGAATTTAATCTTAAATTACCAGAAGGATTAAGATAGTAAAGAGCACACAAGGACCTACCAAAAGACAGTCAAATCCTGCAGAATACATATCTAAAAAGCTTCCCAGTTTTTGGGAAAAACTGTATCTGTAAAATTCAGGTCCAGGTTCTCTCTAAAAATTTCTAACTCCCTCAGAGTTCCATTTAGTAAATCTTGGGAGTATAAATTACCAACTCAGACATGGCATAAGTAAGCAATCAACAAAACTTCTAACATTAAATACGTCAGAAAGATTTAAGTTTTAACACCATCATAATGACGAAAAGGGTGAAATTTGGAATCTTGTTTTGTTAATGGATTCCTGTTCCAGCTGTATTTTTTCTAGCAGCCCCCTAAGTTTCCTGTTCTGGTAGAGACCTGGAAGCCAATAAACAGGTCTCAACCTTCCAAGAAATTGCCTGAATTTATAACAGATGGGAAATGAATCATCTAAATAATTGAGGTATGTTCTGCTGCCCATTATAACCTTAAATATCAAATGACTTCAGGTGAGGGTCAGAACCATGGTAATGCATCCCAATAGGAACAAGACTATTCTTACTTTGGGGACTGCACTTACAAGCTTATCTTGACAGCTGCTACTAATTTGTGTAATTTAAGCCCTCAACTCCCCATTCCAAGAGAAATCCAGAAATAGGAAACACTCCTTTTGGTGGCAAATTTAAACCTGTAGCCTGATGGAGTGATCTAGCAAGAGCTGACAAAAACCTCTCTAGCTAAACATATGTTTCATTATGTATTATTTTGAATGTAATAATTCTATTTACTTATAGTTACATATTTCATTTGAGTTCCTTTTCAACAGTAAATGTGCAACAGGGCTGAATATCTACAAAGCTGTGGTTCCACTGTAGTTTAAACAAAACAGGTCTTTTGTAAAGGTCAGTTCTATTATTTCAATAACCTGCTGAGGTTAATAAAACCTATCTGCTTCCAGATGTCATTCTGTTAAACAGAACTGGAGCACCTAAAATGTTACTCTAGTAGCACTTACTTCCTAAATTTTAGGGGAAACTCTCACAAAACATTATTATGGCATAAGCATCACTTTGTGAGCAAGCATGTATACTTTACTGTTTTGAATCTCACCTAGATATCTCTGCTTGGGAATTCTTCTCTCCGTCGACTGTAAATGGTGATGCTCCAGTTAATAATTCATACATAAGAACACCAACACTCCACCAATCAACAGCCTATGGAAGAAAAATAATTATGTATGTTATGATACATTGAAGTAAAATTGTTAACAAAAGAAAGAACAAAAGAATGCACCCAGAAAGCAACTAGCAAAGGAAGAGCACACCTGATCAATACAAAGGTAAACCTGGACCCAATAAAGCATAAACAACTGCAGTACTGATGGGAGGTATTTTCTATGACAAATTAATTTTATTTTGAAATCTCTCTACTTAGCTTCTTCAACTAATTTCTCAAGTTGAACTCTTTCCAATGACTACTGAAATTCCCTTCCCCCTCACCCCAGAATTAATTTTTATTTTTATCATTGTGAAGCGGTAAGAATTCTAAAACATACTCAAAATAACAGAGGAACCTAAGCCTTGCTAAGAAGTAGTGGAACCAGAGCTTTCTGGAGCTTGAGAATGAAACTAAGGAACTTTCACAAAGCACAGTTTAAGAGTACAGGTCACAGTTGATCAGGGCACCTGAAAATGCTACGGAATTTTATCTCATATTCCCTGGTAACACATGTGATCTTTGGCTTCCAATATACTAATTGTATTATTCATATCGCTGATATCCCACAACTTACAAAATACTTCTCTTTCAAAAGAAAAGATGCTACTATGAATAATAAAGGAAGCAGTTTAGTCATTTCAACAAAATTAATTTTACTACAGGTGTTTGAACTTCTCAGTTTTACTTCCATGAAATGTGCAAACCAATGAAACAAGTTCTGCTTTACTTATGTTGACAACATTAATACAATATAGGAAGACAATTCGCGAAATGATGACAATTTGGCCTCATATTTTAGGTTTTTTGTTTCAAGATACACAAAATCTAAATGTTTCATATACTCAGCCAAGACTGTCTACAAGAACTAGCTGAAGAAGTGTCTGTACTGCTAGTAATTATCTTTGCAAATACACAATGATCAGAGAAAATCCCAGAAGAAGAATTTTTTCTTGGCACGTGCTTTTCCAAAAGAAAAGGAGGATCTGCAGAATCAGAAATCAAACTTTAAAAAAAGAACTACTGAAATACTAGAGCAAGTCTTTTAGACAAACAATACAGCTATCTAGAAGAGATTACAAATCAAAAACATTGATTAATGAGAGCATAGCATACTAAAGCAATCTCATTTCCTCCTTTTAAAATAATATCTTTGATTTGCTAGATATGTAGTAAATATGAAATACACTAAAAATCTAACAGTGTCACACAACATTGCCAATGGTGAGGCAAAGAATGTGTGGTGTAAACAATTACCATCATATAGGTAACTGAAAAATCACCCTTATTTATCAGCTAACACTTGGTATCAAATTGTATAGCTGTTTCTTATAGAATACTGTATGACTCTGCATTACATCTAATGAAAGTATCAGATAGAACCAGTTAAAGATAACAGATCAGAGAGTCCTCTTTATATCAGCAACAACACTGAATCTGTAAGCACTTGAGAAGACAGAATCACAATTCAAAGTGACTGACGCATTGGAGAGATGCTCTGAAACTGGCAAGACTAAAACTAAGAAATAGAGTGCAGGAAAGAGCTTCAATTCATAAGTTTGTAAAATTCCATTTTTAACAATGACTAGGCAAGCAGTACCGTAGAAAAAGATACAGAAGTTATAGTGGAATACAAAGTAGATGTGAGACAATGACTAAGTGAAAAGACAAAGCACATTCCATTTTATGTTTAATAGAAGAATCAGGGAGGTAATCAGTCTGCTGTACTTCAAACTGCCAACTTTTGGCTGAAACACTGTGCCCACCACAGTGCTCCAACCTGCAGAAATATACAGGCAAACTCAGACCAAGAGAGAAGTAGAATGCATAAAGAAGGAGAAGAAAGAACCTTCTCGGGCAAAGTCAGACTGACTCCAGTTAGTCCAGAAAAAGGAGATGGCAGGTGACGACATATTTTCCACTGCTTAAAAAGGCTGTTATAAGAGCAACTGTGATAAACTATATTCCATGACCCCTAACAGAAAGACAACTCAATTCAGAGAAAAAAAAAACCACAGAGATTAAATATTATCCAAAACTTCTCAGTATACTGAGCAGTCAGAATGACTTATCTAGGAATATTGTAGAATTCTTTTGGGGAGTAGGGGTTTTTTTTGTTTCAAATATCATCTGTGAATTATGTTTATCTTGATCTTACCCATCAATTACTGACACTTTAATTAATTCATAATAAAACTTGAGTCTCCAGCTACAAAAAATACTTTTTTACAATCTGAGACCATTTATAACATTAATAACATTAATAACCCACTCCATACTTCAATATACATAATAGATTTCCATGATGTACAATTAAAAAAATATATCTGAATTAGCCACCAGTCATTTTGCCACTTTGAACTAAATACTTTTTTATTTAAAAGGAACTAAGTGTCAGCTAAGTTTTTTTGTCCCACTGCACATTTAGAACAAATTTTGAATAGAACACAAATGAGTCTCAATACCTTTATAAATATGCCTTTTACTTAAGATTAAAAACTAAAATATGTCAGAGTGATGTTTTTAAATATAGGCAATAATGTGAGGACAACCTGAAATAAGGCATGTTTAAATAAAACACTATCCCATTTTACAAAAACCCCTCAAGCTGAACAACAGTGTCGCCTAAAGAATTAATTTCTTTCCAGTGATAAACTTAGATAGAACATACCTTATCGTGTCCTGTATCTCCTCCTCTTACAATATCTGGAGCCATGTATTCTATTGTTCCACAGAAGGAATATGCTCTCTCATTCTAGCAAAAAAAGAAAATAAAATTCATGTCAGACAATTATATTATACAAATCATATGGGACAGATATGGCTAACAGTTCCAAGATGCTGGCAGCAATTCTTCTCCAAATAGCTCAGAACTGCTAGCTAAATCATATTCCATCATATGCAGAGTTGTATCACACAACACTACAGAATATTTAGTCTTCTACAAAAAAATAAAGTGTCATGGGTTTGTGTGGCAGTCTAAGATAAGCACACAAAAATTAACATATTGATATCTAAAAAACTTTCCCATAACTCTAAATGATCTATACATTTCACAATTACCCAAGATTCCCCAAGGAATATATAGACACACATTCTGAAGGCTGCAGTATCAATACTCTAGACAACAAACGAAACCTTTCCATTAAAAAGTGCATTTCATTGTAAGATGTACAACTTGACTAAATCGGATACAAGATCCTTTGGGTTCCCTATATTTAGGAATTTACTATGACCTCTAGAAAAGTAATTTTCTTTCGCAACACACACATAGATAAAAACCACAACATTCTCTCAAGAAGAGACTTGTAGAGAGACAAGAGAGAGAAAGAGAAAGGCAGACAGACAGACAGAGTTGTAAATTTAATTTTATTCTACACACTGAAGTTATTGTCTTGATTATGTTCAAAACTAAGCTGCTTTCACAGGCATGTATAATTTTTCCCTGATAGTGATTTACCTTTGAGGTCAACATGAGGTCATGCTGTACCTTGCTAATGACGAAAGCACATGTGTTTGGGCCATGCAACATTGTTCCTCCCTTATCCTTCAAGCTTCTAGCATTTTGGGGAGAGATCCTGATAGGTCCTTTAAAGAAGAGTGTTCAAAAAAGCAAATATTTCAAAAGTCAGGTTTTACATTTGTAGATTCAGATTTGGAGTTTAAAACAGGTGCTATATAAGAGAATGTACTACACTAATGAGAGGAAGCTTCTAAAACTAGAAATAGTGCTCAGTGCTATCCTGAGGCATAAAAATTAAACAGTCCAACAGCATATTATTAAATTGTATTTATTAAAATACATATACTGTGACTGGTTTTGGGGGGTAAAATTCTGAGTTAAAAATAGTTACAGGCCTCATTTTGCTCAAATATTAACTTGAAATACTAAGTTCTGAGACAAAAAAAACGTAAAATAATAAACTTTTCACGCTTCCACTTTCTTTTGACACAACTATTGTTCCTCTTTGATTATCTTTTCCAGTACCTGTTATCTAAAAGAAAAAGTGTGATAAAAAGCAAAAAAAGGCAGAAATTCCTAGCCCTCCACCCTGGCATCAGCCAATCCAGAGCAACTCATATATCCCTCGTTCATTTTTCTTTCAGCTGAGAGGGAGGGAGGGGGGAAGAAGGGGAAGAAGGAAAAGGAAGGGGAGTGGAAAATACAAAATGAAACTATTGTTCGCTTGCTACCCCTCCAGAGAATAAAGATAATGTAGCCAAGTTGAGATTTATGAAAGCAATTTATAATCCTAATATATCAAAAGAAATGGATGAGAACTATTATCATTCAGTTAGCTGCAAATTCAGCCAATCATCCGCAAAACTATGTCTTTGTTGTCTCCATGGTGTGTAATAAAGCTAGGCCTCTACACTACAGCAAGGCCTCTTGTCATTATGGTAACAAGAAACAGACTGGGGAGTAGTATAGGAACTAACAAAATGGTACAGCAGAACCCTTCTGATCTCAGGTACCTTTTGCTGGTGAGAAGGCCCACTAAAAACATTTCAGAACATGCACAATTATTAGTAGTAGCTTTTTTGAGGAACAATTACAATCCTTACTAAACCTAATTGGTAGTTCTGAATTTCAAGTATATTTACTTTTTACCTTTTACAATCATTTTAACTTTTAATATGAAAGATGGAATTTCTGAAACAATATTTGAAAATCAGTTTTATTTTTTTCTTAAATTCATGTCTGAGGTACTTTTTGTCCCTTGCAAAATTCAGTATTTAAAACCCCCAAAATAATTTTGGAAGTTGAAAAAATTAGTATTGTATGATTTAAAATAATTTCTTATAATTACACTTGATTATGAAAAACTCATACTGTAAGTCACAAACAGGCATTCATAAATTGAAAACACTCTGGGATACGTTTGTAATGAGGTTTATAACACCCCCAACTTTTCATCCACACAGGCAAGTACTTGTATCCTCTAGCTCTCGCTTCCTTTTCAGTTTAAGAAGTGGTCTACTGCTGAAATTCAAGGCTGAACAGAGCCAAGATGAACAAAGCAGATAATTATCACAGAGTTCTTCACAAAAAATTAAGTATTAAATTGGAACTCAGCACTAAGTACAGAAAAAAAATGGACCCACTGAGCATTTTCTTCATAATCAACACTTATTTGCCATTACATGTACTGGCATCATATTCCAGAAGCCGTGTTGGAACCAGCTTATGACTTTTACAGGGTGACCATTAAGAAAAAACACTCTGATACCAACTACTTATAGTTTCTTATTTAATGACACAAAAAACCTCAGAGGACTACAGCAGAACATTAATAAAGAACATTAATAAAGTCACCTGTCTGAAAAGCAAAGCATTCTGACTCAACTGAAAATTGACATAGCTTTGCCTTCATAGGACTTGACTTCAGACAGTTGAAGTCACAAAGTCTGGATACTTTTTTGTCAGACACCTCCATTAAGGTTGTGTTTTATTAAATTACAAGTCCCACCAACTACATCTAGCCGTTACTTACAGATCAGAGTTTTTTATAGCATTGTTTCACTAGGAGTACTTATGTAAATTTGTCATTGTTAAGTATGTCTCTTACAGGGAGTCACTAATAGTCTTTACTATTATGCATTACATGTGGGTTTAAAACCACTTTCAAAGAACGTTACCTTCAATAACAGTTTCCTTTTTTGTCCCGTTCTGGTCTCCCCAGCACAAGAGAGACATGGACATACTGGAGAGAGTCCAACAATGGGCCACTGAGAAGATTAAGGGGCTGGAGCAGATAAGGAAAGGCTGAGAGAGCTGGGACTGTTCCACCTGGAGAAGGGAAGGCTCAGGGGGATCTCATCGGTGTATAAAAATGCTTGAAGGGAGAGTGCAAAGAAGGGGGAGCCAGGCTCTTTTCAATGGTGCGCAGGGACAGGACCAGAGGCAATGGGCAGAAATTGAAACACAGGAGGTTGCCTCTGAACATCAGGAAACACGTTTTTTACTGTGAGGGTGACTGAACACTGGCACAAGCCACCCATAGAGGTGGTGGAGTCTCCCTCTTTGGAAGGGAGGGTTCTGGACATGGTAGTGGGCAACTGGCTCTAGTTGACCATGTCTGAGCAAAGGAGCTGGACCAGATGACCTCCAGAGGTTCCTTTCAACCCCAACCATTCTGTGACAAAAGGTCACTGGAAGTTGTATTTCACCATTCATTTGTGAAATCACGTTTCACTCACTAATCAAGTATGCAGTCCCCAGACAAATTTCAAAAACCACAAACAAACCCCATTTTGTATTTTGCCCCTCCCCCCAAATCTACATTTTGTTCAACTTTATACCATGAATCCAAATTCCAGAATCTACATTATTAATGCTTGCATGTTATGAGATGTAGGACAAGAAAGGATGTTATTAAACAACAACTGAACTTGGATTACCTACAGGTGAATTCTTATTGAACATGCACATCTCACAAATTGCTTAAGAATTTGTTGCATAACGCAGAATGCTCATTTTTTTCCCCTCACTCAGCATGCATCCCTTAAACATTGTGGTTCCCTCTTCTGAGTTGCAGAAATGCAAGCACACAGATATTAACGGAAGGAAACAGAAGTGTGGCTAACCCATCCTTAATACCTCAATATGACAATATTGTCCTTGTCTTTGAAAGGGTATCATCATGTTTGTTCCCAGTCAGCAGTGCTTCCATGTTTACAGATTATCTGGAGACAGTCTTCCATCTTCCAGCACACAACAGCTGATTTTGATTTCTGTTTTTTTCTTTACCAAGCCCAGCATCATTGCTGAATGTTTATGCTATAACACAGCTTTTAGTAAAGGTATACAAAGTGGCTACTTCAAACTGGTTAGCTGCTTAAGTGTGCAACAACTTTTCATGAAGCCACTGATACAAAATGAATTTTGTTTGAGTTCTTGATCAGTGAACATAGACAGATTCACCTGGATGCCCAGGCAGTTCACTTTGCGAGATTATATTTGCTTAACACTTATTCTTCAAGATTAGCTACACACTGACACTGTAGATGTGCCTATATGTATTACCAGACCATTTCTAATAAATACTGTAGTAATAAATGCTCTAGTACTACACATGGGGTAGACCTCTAACTTTTCCCACTCCACTTATGACAATATAAAAAAAGGTAGTGCGCCGCCCTCTTTCAGAGTTCCTTACAATAATTCTGACTGATCCTAGTGAAATAACTGCTTTAACTTGTTGGGGCACTTTCAATACCATGTCTACAGGACCCCTGCAGCCTTTTCTCCAGATTATCTGTTTTAGCATCCTGTTTTCCTTTTCCTTCATCAAAGAAGAAAGGGCATAATTTGTCTTCCAACTAGGAAATGTTGACAGCACCTAGCCAACAAGCAGCTTTAGGACAGGGAATTAGAAGTCTGTGAGTGTCCAAGATGGAGAGGTTTAACGTGGATTATCATTCATCCTGGAAGACAATCACTTCACCAAATAAAAAAAACACACTCACAGCAATGTCTTCTTTGCTAAGAGTACATACACTGACCTTAGCAGGTTGACAACAATTACACCATTTCCAGAGGTCAAAAAAACTAGCTCCAGAATTCAATCAAAAAGTGCTGACTGAAGGACAGAGGTCTTGCACCATTAGGCTCTTGATGATCTTCCAATATCATCACTTGGCCCTGCTTTATAACCAAGGAACACTAGGCAGGCATTTGAAACTACCTGAAGCTGTAAAAAGCCGGTGTGTGAGGAGAAAAGTTTAAAGACAGAGAATACTTACTTATGCCTTCAGAGTTCTCTAATGAGATCTCACATCAAGTAGAAAAAGCATATTAACAGCGGCAAAAAAAGCAGGAGGAAGAAACTCCACTTCTCTGCAGAGATTAATCAAACTCACTACAGCTACAGTAAAAGCCTGATTGACAGAGAAACAGTCACTACTATAATACAAGTATGTGTCCTTGAGAGTACACATTCTGGTCTACAGCAATGCAAATTCAGTTTAGCAACATATGCAACGGTAGCTCACACAGTTATTAAGTCTCATAACTGTTCAACAAGTGATAACAGGGTATGTGGGACAAGAACTGTAATTCCAATGTGAACCACAGGAACTAGATGAGACTTCAGGAGAGCCAAGGAATTACAAGTGCACAACATGCTTCTAAAAAGCTCATCTCTACTGGGCCAAACTGCCTTTGGGTAGCCAACTATTTGGACAAACTGCTACTCCATTCTGTCTAATTTAAGAACAGGATGGGCTGGAAGGATGGTGTTAGTTTCCAGGGCCACAAAAAACTCGCACAGCCCAGATGTGCTGAAAATGCCTGATTCAATGTCCTAACACATGCAAAAGGGCATGGGAATTGGACAAAGAAATAGAGACAACAGATACAGAACGGGTGTTTCCCCACAGCTGGGGGCTGAAGGCCTGCATTATTTTACCACATACACCCAAAGATCCACATCAGAGAAACAAACTGTGTTTTAATACTTGGCTGAAGACATCTTCAGCTAGGAGGACACAGGTAGACAACTGAATGTCAGGGCTGAACTATTATTCGTAAAGAAAAAAAAGAGTCTTCTTAAGAGCAGAGGACAAGATCCCAAGGGACTGTTACGCGGTATTACAATTCCTTCAATAAGCTGAGAACATCATTAATTCAGGGACTCAAAAAAATCAAGTTAACCATACCCTCTGGAAACCGAGACCTGCATAACTGGAAAGTGCATCTTGTGACTGTCATGCTTACTCATAGCATAGCAAACAGGGCATGCAAGTCAGCTTGAAGTAAAGTACAGAGAAAAGCTTTTGGAGCTCCAATGCAGCCCCAGAGCAAAAGATGACCCACAATGAAACAATTAAGAGTCAAACAGGCAAGGGCTGATGTTTTGAGTACCTCCTGAGTCAATGGTGTCATCAGTATGATGCTGCTGAGTACTGAAGAAAATAAGATTTCTGTTTTGACTTTTGCAGGTAACCAGAAGTAACATCAAGAGAAACATACAATCTATACAAACATTAAGCACAAAATGCACCAATCTGTTGCCAGATTGGCTGTTTGTACAAAAGACAGCAAAAGAGAGCAAACTGGAGCATGCCATTTGACCACTGGAAAAATGGGAGCAAAACCTAAAACAAAAAGATCAAAGGAAGCCTTAAGAATCCAGAAGATTTTGTTTCAGAGGCCTCAGGAACAAAACAAAAACACATCAAAGCAAAGCACCCAAACAAAAACATGAAAGAGGACTACAGAGGTGTGAATGCTGAGATAAAGCTAGCTAACAGAATACTAACATAGGGAAACCAGAACAAAACAAAACAAACCACATCTGCAAAGAAAAACCAGATGCTCTATCCAGAGTATCTTTCTCAGAATACTGAGGCATAGTACTGGTTTTGGCTGGGACAGAACTAATTTTCTTCATAGTAGCGACTATGAGGCTATGTTTTGGGTTTGTGCTGAAAACAGTGTTGATAATACAGGGATCTTTTAGTTACTGCTGAGCAGTGCTTACACACAGTCAAGGCCTTTTCTGCTTCTCACACCACCCCACCGGTGAGTAGACTAGGGGGTGCACAAGAAGTTGGGAGGGGACACAGCCAGGACAGGTGACCCAAACTGACCAAAGGGATACTCCATGCCATATGACATCATGCTTAGCATATAAAGCTGGGGGAAGAAGAAGGAAAGGGAGGGACACAGAGTGATGGCATTTGACTTCCCAGGTAACCACTCGCGTGATAGAGCCCTGCTTTCCTGAAGATGGCTGAACACCTGCTTGCTGATGGGAAGCGGTGAATTAATTCCTAGTTTTCCTTTGCTTGTGTGCATGGCTTTTGCTTTAGTTATTAAACTGTCTTTATCTCAACCCAGGAGTTTTCTCAGTCTTCTGATTGTCTCCACCATCCCACTGTGGGACAAGCAAGGGAGCAACTGTGTTGTGTTAAGCTGCCTGCCAGGTTAAACCACAACAGGCATATTGCAAGCACGTTGCTTTATACATGTGCACCAAAGCCTAAGGAGAGCACCTGCTTCAGAGCTTGAGCATTTGTGATTTTACCTATAAAGTGTGAATGCAGATATGGAAAGCACTAAAGTGTCTTAAGACAGTCATTATGTAATTTGAAGACATATTATTTAATATTTAAATATATGGCTTTTGAAGTACTACTTCAACTTGACGAATTGCATTCAGACAACACGTGCCACTGCTCAGACACTTGGGCCCTAATTCTATGGCTTCTTTTATTCACAACAGTCTTTGTACAAACATATTTTAGCCAGAGAATTAGCCAAGTATTCACTGAAGCCATTCTTTCCAGCATTCACAATTAGGACCCACTTCTCCAACTACATGAAAGGTCACCTTTGAAACAGAACAGACTGCTTCTGTTCTCCAACTGCTTAATGCACAAATACTTTGTTCTACTACCCTGAACATCAGATATGACACATTCTGAAACCATACTACTATCAAATTACTTTGAACTGTGAAACTTGACTCCTTAAATAAATTTTGCAGCTTTAAAAAAAAAAAAATAAAACCAAAGCTACTCTCCTCTAAGCGTTCTTTAATAGTGTATGTGCTCTCTAAAATTAATTCCTTGCAAACAGAAGCAATGGTAGGATATGGTCAAAAGGCTTGTTAAACCCTAGAGTACATAATATTGTGTAGTTTCCATTTCTTGAAATTCTTACACTAGAAATTAGGGAAAGGGCACTTCTCAGCTATTAAATTGGCTTGGGCTTTAATTTCCTTGCATTCTGTATTCATATAAAATATTCTAGGAACATACTCAAATAGCTTAAGAATTACTCCTTTAGTGTATTCAATATTAAAAAATGGCAGCAAAACCAAAACCTAGAAACACTAAGTGCTGTTGGGCCCGAGAAGACATAGACAACCTGTAGAGCTGGAGAGTCAAAAGCTGCAGTCTCTGATGGCATGTATTTCATCTGTCAACAACAACTCTGCGGCTGAGTAGCACCCAGTGACACAGAGGGAGAGGGTTCAATGGAACCGAAGGGAACCAGGTAGCAAGA
This sequence comes from Anarhynchus alexandrinus, assembly GCA_008711295.1. Taxonomy (NCBI): domain Eukaryota; kingdom Metazoa; phylum Chordata; class Aves; order Charadriiformes; family Charadriidae; genus Anarhynchus; species Anarhynchus alexandrinus. Next base: position 668,187 of record VUYV01000120.1, read on the forward strand.
CAGAAGATCACTGAAGGCATTCGGGGCTGCTCTCAGGACTGACTCTCCACAAGTTCACTGAAAAATTCTCCAATCCAGACAAGAATTACTTACTGGTTCTTGTCACATTTTTATTATGGAGAAATAAAATTACTATGCATGTTTTGGCTGGAGTCTTCCACAGATTTCAGCAACAGCCTTATGAGATTCCTATGCTTGTCCATACTTGTTAGTTAGCAAATTAAATTGCTTCATTCACTTAATCTGACCTCATCATTATGAAGGTTAAAATGTTATGACCTAGCAAGACAAGAGGAATGTTTAACTGTTGTTGGAGGTACTCTGGAAAAATATAGCAAGTTTAAACAAAGTTTTTAATCTAATACAGATATGGTCTTTCTACTTAGTGTCAAGGACAATTCCTCCTTATTGCATAGGTAGTAAAATTCTCCATACCAACTTTCAGATCAGGTATACAGAGGGAAAAAAACAAACTGATGAAAAACATAGTTTAGCTAAAATTCTGCATATCTTAGGAACTCTCTTTAAGCAATCACTTAACAGGTTATACTTCATGTGAATGTGTACACCACGTAAATCACGTGAGCTACTACCATGTTTCCAACTCCTATAAAATACTCACGGCTGCAAGTAAAATCCACCACTCTTCTGTGAAAACACCTCTCATCTCCAATAAATTGAAAGCAGTCTGCATGTAATATATATGACAAAGAATATATAATATATATGTTGCCAGAAGGTTTAAATTTTCAAATCAACCTTTTGGAACTGGTAAAGCTATGATCAATATAAAGACCTTGCTCTGAATTCTATTTAGTGAATAAACATTCTAGAACATGAAAGTCTGTAGTCTTGATTGTGATTCGTAAATATTTACAATCCAAGTTTTCTTCTCTGATGGAGGGTAAGTCTTCATATATTGCCAGTTGCATGGCACATGGTAATTTCTTGGGAGATAACGATGCCAAAAAAAGATGGTTTTGCACAGGCATAAGACTTACAACTAGGGAAGGGATCACTTGGAATAGAAATGAGTGGCAGACATTAAAATTTCTTTAATACCACAGTATTGTAATTCTTGCACTAGATAATGCATTTCCAACTTACATTCTAGAATAAATAAGATCCACAGAGATGCTGTGCTTTTGTCTCTCAAGAAATTCAGCCAATATGATCGCTTGCTCGATACCACAAACCACAAGGAGGAGAAAACACAGAGAGAACCTTCATCCTTGAAGTCATTAATGTTTCCTAGGTACATCAACCCATCTCTAACAAAGGATACCAGAGGCAGTTAACCTCTCCTGCAATGAGAGATCAATGCAGAGAATGCGGGACAAGAGGCTGGAGTACAGCCCTACAGAGATTTGGGGGTTTCAGTAAGCTCAGTATGAGTCATCAGTGTGTCCAAGGGACAAAGGGACCAACTGTATCCTAGGTGCATTAAGCACATTATAGCTAACAAGTCCAATAAAAAAAAAAAAAAAGAGAGACTGTCCCACTATACACATCATTGCTGCCGCCTCACCTTGAGTACCATGTGCAGTTTTTCGGCTCCACTATATAAGACAGATATACAAATACGAGAATGTGTCCAAAGGAGGGCAACAAGGATGGTGAAAGGACTAGAGGGCATGTCCTTATGAGAAGCAGATGAGGAAACTAGGTTTGTTCAGCTAAGAGCAGAGGAGATTGCTGTCTACAACATTCTCATGATGGGGAGCAGAGAGTGAGGTGCTGATCTCTTCTCTCTAGTTTCTGGTGATAGGAAGTAAGGGAATAGCTTAAAGCTGCATAAGGAGAAGTTCAGATTGGATATTAGGAAAAAAAATTTTCACTGAGAGGGTGTTCATGCACTGGAACAGGCTCCCCATGGAAGTAGTCATGGCCACAAGCCAGTGTTTGGAAAGTGGTCTTAGATATATGGTTTAACTTTTAGGTGGCCCTGCGTGGAATCAGGAGTTGGACTCAATTATCCTTGTGGGCCGCTTCCAACTCAGGATATTCTACAATTCTATGATTCAATAAGACCAGAGCATAGCATGTTTCAATTGTGCCAGGAAACATTTCCTTTATGTACCAAAAAAAAAAAAATCTTTAGGTATGACTTAATATGGCAGATTCTTCAAGAAGATTTGGCCTTGCCAGGTATTTCTAGTATCTGCAGGAAGACTGCTGTGATTTGTGCTGGATACTGTCACAGACTGCAAGGTTATATTGGATAAATCCAGACTGCTTGTAAAGTTCCTCAAACGACCGTTTCCTTTTGTGGTATGATTATCAGTATACTAACCGTACTTAAGTAGTGTTTAGTACAAATTCTGAACAGGAAACCCACAGAAAGATTTCTATGACTTCTCATATGCTTCTTGCACAGTCTTAACTTTATGTGGTGAAGTCTGCTCTTTCTTTCACGTCAGCTACAAGAGTCCAGCAGAAAAGTCAGTCTCCTCAAATAAAAGACATACAATATATCGCTTCATTCTGTTTTGAAGGTTCAATGATGGCAACTAATCCCCCTGGTATGCTCTCATGCTTGGGAGAGCAACTGCCCCAAAAGATACCAAGTATCTAACTCTGTATTACACTAAGTTCCTGGCTCTAATTTAAATTGAACCTGCAGAAGTCTCAACACTTTTTACATAAATACTTGTAAGTGATACCTAGCTATGACTGTGACACTTCACCCAGTGATGAACAAGTCATCCCAAATGAAACCTGAATATTACACTTCCACAGAAGGTCTCACTCAAGAAGGTAAAGGCAGAAAAGCAGACTCCAATTCAGAACTAGAAATGGCAGCAAGAGGAAATAGTACTGGAAACATGCTAAACAGGCAGAGAAGCCTCTTGAAGACTCATGCTAATGTGTTTTTGTGAGATTCCTGCAACCTCTTAGTATGCATATTTATCAGTATCAATATGATAGGAATACTTCAGCCACAAAAGTATAGCAAATGACCCTTCTATTTTATGGTTTTACCAATTTCTTAGTTAACAATGAAGAACATTTTAAATACACGCTAAACTGTCCCTTCTAATAATTTTAATTTATTCAATGGATACTTCGAAATTGACAGAAGCATCATCCATTCTACTATTTTTATGAGGTCGTTGAAGAAAAAAGTAATTAGTTGAGAAATAAACAAATTCAGACAGTAAAGCCTAGAAAGGATACATCATGCTACTGCGTTCAGAAGTAAGACTCAGACTTAAACAGGGGTATGGGCTGACCTAAAGAGTTTCACAGGTTATCAAATGAAATAATTTTCTTGTCCTTTCAACAGCAAGATATAATCTATTTCTTGATCTCCTCAAATGCCTAAAGTGGTACATCATTTCTAGGTATGAACAGATGCCAGTATTTGTACTGTGCTAGAGAAGGCTCACTGTTGTTTTTCATTTGACTAACCCAGGGAAATATGCTGGAGTAAAACTACCTTCCTTAACTACTTATACCTCTAAACAAATGTTTCAAGTCCATATTTGCCTTTCTTCCTTTGTTAAAGGAACTTCAAAGTCAGTTAACTTCTAGGTTGCATTCATTAGATCCTCTCAGGGCTGTCAGCACTGTAGCAAATAACACCAATCAGAAAAAAAAACCAAAAACCAACAGCAGAATTTCTAGACTACAAGGGAGAGTACAGTTATTGTTGCTATTTTGTACAACTGTGAGTGGATGTAATTAGAGTTCTGAAAGCCGTAACTCACGTTTTGGCTACAAGCATAAATAGTGAAAACTTTCCTAGGATAACCATGTCAGGGCGCTAAGCTTATCAACAGCCTCTGACACCTCTTTCCCCAGTCCTTGGGGTTAAGGCATATGTGCTCAAGACCAACGCTGACACAATGCAGCTGAGTAACTTGTGTGGAACCTTGTCAACGTGAGGAATCCTTCAGCTGGGAGCTGAAGTTCAGGCTCTCATTCTTGACCCTTGTGTCAGTCACACTGCAGGTACGCCTGTACTTGGCTGTGTACCTCACTGACCCTGATCCACCAGCTTCAAATCCTGGCTTGTCGTCATGCCTTCCTCCTCACAAAAAGCTTGTCTGATAACCACGGGACTGTTGTCTGAGCCTGTCTTACTGCCACTAGACTTGCTCTGATCTTGTCTGGCAACTGTGGGATTCCACCACTGCCCAGTGAGCATACTGCTCCATGCCTGCCTTGCTGTCACCCTTAGCTCCCAGCTCGCACTATTGAGGGGAACAGCCTCCCCGTCCTGCTGCTCCCCGTCAAGAAACACAATTCCTCAAGAAACAGGTCATAAGACTGAAGAACTTAAGCAGTTGAAGGGTTTAACAGTATCACACAGAGTATCTCATAGACCAGCTATCAGCAAACTGTCTATAAGTTTATGGAATGAATCCTTCTGGGAGCTAACACAAGTGAAATGAAGCACGTGATTGGGAAAATCCAGCACAGATTCATCAAGGGCAAATCGTGCTTGACAAACCTGATCGCCTTCTATGACAAAGTAACCTGCTCAGTTGATGTGGAGCAAGCAGTGGACATTGTCTACCTGGATTTTTCCAAGTCTTTCAGTACAGTTTCCCATATTCTTCTCCTAGAGAAATTGATGTATTACGGTCTAGACAAGTGGTCTGAGCAGTGGGTGAGAAGTGGCTGACAGGCTGTGCCCAGAGGGTAGTGGTAAATAGCTCCTTTTCAAACTGGCAACCTCTCACAAGTGGGGTCCCCCAGGGACTGATATTGGCCCAATGCTGTTTAATATCTTCATAAGTAATCTGGATGATGGGATCAAGTGTACCCTGAAGTTTGCTGATGATACCAAACTGAGTGCAGAAGCAGACACTTTGGAAGGGAGAGGCATCCTGCAGGAAGACCTGGATAAGCTGGAAGAGTGGGCTGACAAGAACCTTATGAAGTTTAACAAGGACAAGTGTAAGGTGTTGCACCTGGAAAAACATAATCCAGAAGTGCAGCACAGTCTGGGATCTACCCAGCTTGGGAGCAGCTCTGTGGAAAAGGACCTGGGGGTCCTGGTGGACAACAAGCTCCATATGATTGAAGAGTGTGCTGCTGCAGCGAAGAAAGCCAACAGGATGCTGCCTTACATCAACAAGGGCATCACCAGCAGAGATAAAGAAGTCATTATCCCACTCTGCTCAGAGCTTGTCAGGCCACATCTGGAATACCATGTTCAGTTTTAGTTCAGTTATAGTCCCTGCTATACAGAAATGACGTGGACAGGCTGGAGAGGGTCCAGAGAAGGGCCACCAAGGTGATCAAAGGACTGGGAAGCCTGCCATACAAGGAAAGGCTGAGAGAACTGGGTTTGTTCAGCCTTGAGAAAAGGCGGCTTAGGGGAGACCTTGTCACCATGTTCCAGTATTTAACAGGTGGCTACAAAGAAGATGGAGACTCCTTTTTGACACATGGAAAAGACAAGGGGTAATGGGTACAAGTTACTTCTGGGGAGATTCCAATTGGAAACAAGAGGAAAATTTTTCACAATGAGAACAATCAGCCACTGGAATAATCTCCCCAGGGAAGTGGTGGATTCCCCAACATGGGACACTTCAGATTTGGCTGGACAGGGTGCTTGGCTAGACTGTGCTTTTGGCAAGAAACGTTGGACCAGATGATCCTTGAGGTTCCTTCCAACCTGGTATTCTATGATTCTATGTTACTGATTAAGTAAGCCATTAGAGTTCCCCTGATAAGTTTAATGAGAAAACCAGGATCATAGGGTAAATCAAAAGAATGCTGTCATAAATGGAAATTTACTTGCAATGCTGTAGAGGCCACACAGCAAAGATGCTACTAACAAGCTGATGTGCTGAATGGATTTTGCATTTCAGGAAAATCACAAATAAAGAATGAAAAGCCTAAATTCCATACAGAAACTGGCCTCGTACCTTCAGTAAATCTTAGAGGTCATCCTATCTGAATGATTTTATTGATATTTACCTCAAAAATAAAAACTTACCAAGAAAACACACTGTTTCCATAGAAATCAGATCTGTAACATTAGTCTTCACCATCATTTTAATTGTCCAGAATAACAATAATTATAGTCTCAATTAGAAGGCATATGAAAATTGACAGAAAAGCCACTCTGATGGCTTAAAGATGTGATGTAGATTTAAAATGAAAAACAAAAATCTTGTTCCAAAAAAGTGCATGCCAGACTGACTGGTTTCTTTTTCTCTTTTTTTTTTTTTTAAATTATATTTTTAATTCTTTTGGGAGCCTTTTTGGTCATAACACTGGGTAATTAAGCTGCCCATACCAGAAAGAGTACAGCTTCACTCAAAGATCTCTCAGCTGTAGACTGTTGCTTCTGTATTTGTAACTTCTATTTGGAACTAAAACTATGATCTCTGTAGGAGACAAAGGAGGAAGAACAAAGACAGGAAAAACGCTGAGTGGTATACTAGTTAAGAGTGCTTTGCTGCATTCAACAAAATCACAATGAAGACTGTAGTACGAAAGTAAAGGTTTAGACTAGACCAAGAATGCTTGCAATACGGCAGATCAAAGTTCCACTAGTTTGAAACATCACCTCCAGAAGAATTAATAAAAAAAATAAATTTACAAGGTCTTCTGAAATTAATTAAAAATCCTATCCCAGTGGCTATTCCTACTTGAAGAAGCCAGTTAAGTCAAAATACCATGTTGGTTACTATACCTCATACCAGAGCTAAACACACTAATGACTTCTGCTTCCAAAACAGACATGGATTCAGGCTACCGAATTTTTCAAGCAAGAATGAGATTTGTCTGCCAGCAGCTGCCATGAGAACAGGCACTTAAAAAGGAGAGCAAGAACAGCTAAACCTGGTACTACATGCCAGCCAAGAAACCTGACCTCTACAGCTGTGGCCCCAAAACATAACTCAATGCAAGGTTAAGCCCTCATCTAATGTCAAGTGGAGGTTCAAGAAACCCTTTTTCACAGATTTATACCACTATGTTTGCTTTCACAGTGCAATGCGATTGCAATTCTGCAAGAAATTCTTTAAACCAGTTCCTGATGATGGATTTATAAAGCAAATAACTAAGGGAAAAGAAAACAAAAGTCTCAGTTCTGCAGGCAAAGAAATTCAGAAACAGCACATTATTGTGTGGGAGGAATGCAAGTATGTACCACTGTCATCCCGGATGAACGTTTTGTACTAGGTTCTTCTCAAAATTCCAATTTTTGGAAGACTTGTTTTCTAAAGCATCATCTTTTGAGAAGAGAGAGGTAACAGTACCAAAAGACAGACAAATGCTATACAAAGTAAAACTGAAAAAATCCTCTTTCTTCAAATAGAGGCAAAATTATAAGGTGTAAGAGAGTACTGATTCTGCAAAGAATTCTACTAGCTGCCACTGCAAGCCATCAAACATTTATTTTTAAAAAAACAGAATGTAAAGCAAAAAATGCATAGGAGATGACAAATAAACATTTATACTATCAGACAGCATCAGATGTAAAAGGTAGAGGAGTGGGAATGGATTGCATTTGAGCAAAATTATCCATCTGGTTCTAAATTCATTTTCATATGGTCATGTAAGTTTTTCACACCTGGTTGCCCAAGTTTCATTGAAGTTAGGTATTTGCAGTAATTCAGAGGTTAAAAAAAAAAAAGAGGAAAAAAAGATTAATGAGGACAGCAGAACTTGCACTCAAAAAGTTACTTTTTTTCCCTTGGAAAACAGAAACAGAGTTTTCCCAAGCTGACTAGCAACGTCCAATCCATCTAAGATCCAATAGAAGATACCAGGCTATTTAACACACAGATCAGTATTTCTCCCCAAAATGTGATTTTTAAGTGGTATATTACACTAAGAAAACACTATCCTAAGAGCAGTCACTGTAAGAAATCAAGATGTCTTGCAAAAATGCTTAACGGCACTTTGAGATTTTGGCATCAAAATCTGGACAGAATTTAGTTTGTGGTCCAGTCTTCCACATTACTGCTCCATGCTGGGAAAGCACAATCATCTTTGCGATAAGAACTGAAAAGAGGATACCTCTTGGGCTAAGGCACAAACAGTCATCTGATCACTGATAACCTGGTTTTGCAATTAAATGAGTCCAGTTCAGTTATGTGCCTTAAGAGTGTTTGGTATGTTCTCAATATTCAATTTCAGGACGCTTAAAACACCAACAAAAGTACACCAATTAAAGCAAAAAGGTTTTGTCATCGATTCACTTCCTTTTTCAAAATAAGGGAAATAATGAGTAATTGTCCAGAGAGACCTATAACCAATGTTAACTTCTGTGGACTAACTTCACTATTCAGTTTACTCTTTCTTACTTTTTCCTCTTTGCAAAAATGTAAATCTACTCTTTAAATTTTGCTATGTCAACATTGCTGAACAACCATTTAACTAAAACACAAGCAGATATAGTAACAGTCATCTGCAGTACAGATTATTTTATCTCATCTTCGTAAGAGAATGCTCAGAGTTCAGAGGATGTACTATCAAATTTCCGGAGAATGTACTATCAAATTTCCATGATCACACATTATCACATTAATAGGACAATTATAAAGTGTCTTTTAAAATTTAAGGCACAGCTAATCTACCAGGTCACTCAGGTGAGATGATAGTTCATGCAGCACTAAACAAAAGTCAACATGTAGTAACTTCCCTCTGTTCTGGACTACCTTTAAACTGCTCTAAGAATGTGTACAAATCTCTTCCTACTTCATCTACCAAAATCCATAGTGGACTAACCCCCTTTTTATCATTTTTCTTTTAATGATATTTCCTTTTAAATCTTTTAAAATTGCATAGTAATTTTCTTTCCAGAACAAAGTGTTCACTCAACCAGCTAATAAACAAAAACAAACAATTCAACACTAAAAAGCATCTGACAGTTGTAACTAAATTTGCAACTCTGATCAAGAGATTTTCAGATACATTATTGTTTTCCCATCTGAACTATTCATTCTACACATCACACAGAATCACACAGATAACCACCCAACTGACTTAAGATTATAATTCAATCATCCCTCATACAGAATATCTACTCTTATACTACTAAGGCATTTTTATGCTCTCAGATGTATTGTTTGAAGACTGACAACGTTCAGTATTCAGTACATAATTTTTTTTAAACTTCATTAAGCAAACACAAAAATTTCAAAAACAAACAAGCTAATGCAGAAGATGTGTACCAATGCAGAAGAATTGAGCATTTCACTATACTCCGGAAGAAAGCATACTTCATGCGATTTAATTAACAAGAAAAGTGTTAATTGTTATGCATGGTCCAGTAGAATAGATTACTACTCCAATAAGTCAATGAATGTGTTCAGATTATTTTTTCTAAGATGTAAAAATCTCTACATATACTAAAGTATGATTTTTAGTGTAGTTACAGAACTAATGGAAATGTGAGGAGAAAAAAAGATTTAAAAAAATGAAGTAGCATTTTAACAATAAACATTAAAATGAAAACCAGACCTGATGACTAGGTTAAACTGACACTAACCAAATCAAAACAATGCCAACGTACAAGTAGAGCTATTAATGAGATAAAAAGATAAGAATATGCCTAAACCACAAATCCAGAAGACAAAGATACTACACAAGAAAAAAAAAAAAACAAAAAAAAACTTAGGGGTTTTGGTTTTTAAAAGGTAAATGAAATGCAAGACTCTTGGGGAAAAAAAAATAGCAACACCGAAGTGATTGCACTTATGCAATGAACAAAACAGTGTTGTAGAAGTTTCAATACAAAGTCTGTCAGTCCTGTCAATTCCCTGTGCCCCCGATAATAATTTATATTAATATCGTGCAAATATATTCTACATCCCTGTTAGACTGGAACTCAACTGAGATGCATGAAAGCATAAGGCTTTTTTACACCGATTTTCTTTGCAATTCAGTTGAGAGTTAAAAAAAATCAGAAAGACTAGCCTTAAATTCATCACAGGGCTAAGAATGCCATTGCCGCAAAACTTAATACTAAAACGATACTATTAATTTTAATATCTTGATCTCTTACCTAATCCCATTCTATGTTTAGGTTAGTCAAACTCTAGGTCTTCATGAGATATTAAATAAAATGAGTATCAGAAGTCATTTCATACCTAAATACCTTGTGATACTGACCTATCCTATGTGAAAATTCATTTTTATTCAACTACTTTATACCTGTTTGGTTATTACTTCTTTTTCCATGCAAATACAAGCATACGGACCTCGTTTTAAAGATAAAACAAAGGCAAAATCAGACTGCTATTTCACTTGTGCAAGACAAATTTCTTTTTAGCAAGACAGTAGTATAGAATGCTTCAGAGCTCTTAAAACTGCACTGCTTTCAGCTTGGATTTGTAATTCTTGCATGTTATAAGCACTTTCACATGTAATTGTGAAACAAAGAGGATACTTGTTTTGCTTTGTTGTAAAACAAAGAGGATACTTGACAACGCAGTCTTCACACTCATGCTTCAGTAGCTGCATGGCAGAAATCAATAGGTTTCTGTTTTCCTAGAAGTCACGTGTTTGCTTCCTTTCACTCAAACAGTGCTTAGGAAAAGTGGCTTCCCATCTCTTCATTGCTGAAGAGTCAATTAATCTGCTATAGTTATTATAGTCAAGAAATAGTACATTATTTTTATTATAAAACGACTGCTGTTAGATTCTATACTTGTTCAGGTACCTGGAAATATTTAACAGCCATCAGATTAAAGCAGGGATAACAAAAACATTGAACTGTGATGTTTCCTAGGAAGTATCCCTAACTACAAAAGTATCTGAAATTCATAAATGCATGGTAAAGAAATCTCTCTGATAAGAACTCTAAACATAGTACATGCTTGTAACTGCTGATCATTTTTATGCATTCTTAATAACCTAAATATATCTTGTTTCAGAAAATACAACCCAAAGAGGGGGCTTACTAAAATAAATTCCCCTTGCATAAGTATACTTTTTCAATGGCAAAGTTCTTGCAGGAAGCAGGGTGGGCCAGGGAAAAAGCCTGAATAAAGGGGGAGAAAGGAAAGCATACTGCTCTGATTAAATTGCAAATGCTACTCTTATCTGACTTAGGTAGTTGTGTAATTTTATTTGAAAGTGCTACTCAACGAGCATGAACACAGATATAAAGCTATGCAGTTATACAGGCAAATTTTATCTCCTGTAAGCACATTGGTTCAGAAGTGTAAGTTAAGTATCTTTTTAATGTGAATTGTAAGTGTTCTAGTAGTAGCTGAATTGTCTACAGGGAATACAATATGGAATGTCAATTTCTATGTGTAAATGTGTCATTCTAATCATGTTTAGGTTCCATAGCTAAATTACAATGGCACACATAAAAACTGTAGTCAAGTGCAAACAATTTAAGGTTTTGAAAGCAAACAATTACTTTTTTCCTTAAAAGAAATACTATAAATGTTGAGCTTTTTTTGACAGGGAAGACAAATATAAAATGTGAAGGAGAATATGAGAAAAAAAACATGGATAAATGAAGAGATTTCTGAGGTATATACTGAAAACAGAATTGATCAGTCAGATGAACCAACATTAGATGATCAATTCGCAAGGCTGCTTCATTTAATGACTGGAGAAAGAGGAATCCAATTCAGAGCGTGAGGAAAGCAGACAAGCATCTCTGATGCTTATCCAAGTCCTCCCCTTTCCTTGCACTGCTTGTAAATGACATCACGAAGGCAAGCACCTGTTTTGAGACTTAAAGAAGGTCTTGATCCATTATGACATTCTTATAACAGGGAAGACTTCAGCTGGATTCAACTTTGGCTCAAAGGCTGTAGGACTGCTCCTTTTTCCTCCCATCGGTACAGCAATACCATTCCATGTACTTTGTCTCTTGTGCCCAGCACAGCTTCTCTTATAACTCTAAGCAGGTCTTACTCTCCCTAGACACACCTTTTACTATCATTTTTTCCTGCTGAAAACTGCATCTCTGTACTTCCCCTCTTGCACTCGTCCAGCAATCTGCTGCTAATCCCTTGTCATTCCAGTTGAACCTCCTCTTGGTTTCACATTATAATGGCAGTAAATTCCTTTTAAATTATCTGTACTATTTCCCTGCTTCAGAAAGTAACATTTCATATCTCTTAAAATGGTACCTCCTAAATCCTACCAGAATCCATTTGAAATGCAAATATTCTAGAGGAAACTACCAGTTATCTATTTTTAGAAAACCCCTTTGCTGCTTCTAACAAAGACTTTTAGATCTGCAGTCCCAGATTTCAATGCCTCTGATACCTAAAGTGAAAGCCAAAAAATAGCCATTTTAAAATTCTCTCAGAAGTAAAATCCTGTGCAATTTTGACTCTCTGAAATCTAAAAAAGCATATCTGGAGATAAAACCATACCTTACAAATAATTAACAACTAACGTCAACAGTCAGAGATCACTATGTTAGGTACTATGCACATATTTAATAAGAGATAAGCTTTCATCCTAAAAGCTTGCAATTAAGCTTATCAAAAGTGACATAAAGACACAAGAAAGACAAGATAATAATACATTAATTATTATTAGCATAAAAAAGAGTCATAGCATACCATTTGCCTAGTCACTGCAAAGTATAAGCACAGTCAAGCGTTTTTAAAAATGCATCTGAAAATGGTAACGTAAGTGGCTTTTCAGACTTATGTGGATCTCTCCTTTTTCACATAAAGGGCAGTAGGAGGGAACACTAAGGCATTTCAGGAAAAACTAGAACAGACAAAAATGTCTGACAACACTGGCAGGCCAAAGACCAATGAACCAAAAAAATCAAATCCCAGTAAATCAGACTACTAGATTTTGTTCTATGAAGAGTCTAGAAGGCAGTTTTTCTTCCCTCTCAAATGTGTTTATGATTTCAGTGAGACAGAATCTGACTTTGACATCTTTCTGTATTCTGTCCACACTTATTGGAGATTCCAATACTCACCTCATCAGTAAGAAACTCCTTACTCAGACCAAAGTCTGTCAGCACCACATGGCCATCAGAATCAAGGAGAATATTCTCGAGTTTTATATCCCGATATATAATCCCCAACTGCAAACAGAATGTAAGAAAAAGTATTTCCAAATCAGGGCAACCACATCAAGGACACATTATTGAATGCATTTAAATATGAAGCTAGCATTATTAAGCTAATCTAACACCTGAAAGTTGCACCTCAAAAAGGACAATTTTAAAATTCCGTTAAAGAAATAACTTCGAGTGACTTAAAAATTCTCAGAAATTACACTGTGCATTAATGTCTTAAAATGTAAAGGACATACTATATTTTTTTAATCTAAAAAGTGATGGAATACTTGCTTTTAGTGCAAAACACAGTTCAGCTTTCATTAAGAATGAAGATGGATGCTTCTGTAATATGTTCTAGACCACACACGCATGCTTTGAAGTAGTCAACACACCTCCTTACTACCTCTAGAAACTATAACACTTTCCATGTCTACAGTTGTGCCAAAATTTCAGAATTCTGCTATTTAATTGTATCAAAACAAGGACACCGGAACAACAGTGCAACTCAAACACTGTTCACATTGACTACAAATTAGTTTTACTGACATACACCATTTCATAAAGACTACTAAAAGTTAACAATCATTTGTCAATAACAATTCTTCACTCTACAGACAGAAACTTGTAGCCTTAGCCAAGTGCACATGAATAGACACTTCACTGGGAAGTATTTTAACTAAACAACTAATGTCTCATAGCTAGATAAAATTACTTTGAATTTAAAACAATCTAAAAAATAGTTCTTACTAACTTTATATGATGTGAAAAGAATACAATTGTAGTTCTACAAAATCAGCACTAGGATAAAGATACTTTACCTTGTGGAGATGTTCAAGTGCCAAAACGATTTCCCCAATGTAAATTTGCACCTCATTTTCTGAGAATCTCTCTCTGTGTGAAAGGTGAGTAAACAATTCTCCTCCATTTATATAGTCTAAAAAGTAGAAAAAAGAACCTTATAATTTCACTTTCTGACAACTTAATTTTCTTATTGGAATATTAATAGGTACTTTGCAAGTTATTAAATATGATGTTCTGGGATCAGATGCTTTTACTTTATTTAATTCAGTACATTGTGTACAATACTCGATTGCCTTCTTCGAGGACTGACGGAAGAACACGACCAACTTTTAAATAAGCAGCAAAACCATAAAATAAGCCTCAAATATCCATACATTAAGACAACGAATATGTTTTGAAAAAAAAAAACAAAAAAACAAAAAACCCCAGTCTTTTAGTTATTTAGGAATATGAAAAGAAAGGAGTACAAATGACATCTACAAGCAGAATGCTTGTACGCTCTTATGAAAGACTTAAGGGCAACAAGGCAGACTGCCATAAAGAAAGCAATTAAAAAAACAGGTATTAGGTGAAATATTCAACTATGGGCAATTACAAGTTTTCCCCTTTGCAAGGGGAACTTTGATGGCAAAACTTACTGGAGGAGATTATTTCCACATATATTCCCTCATGGAAACCACACTTTCATTCTTTGCAGGCTATGACACAAGGGTTTTCCCACAGTCAGAGAAGGTGGGGGGAAAAGTAATTATTACAACAGAGCTCCGCTGCAACACAAACACAATTTAGAGGCAGAGCTGTTTATGCTAGCAGTGTACGTTAAAGCCATTAATTTGCAACCCCACAACCACCATACTGTCTTTGAGGTCTACATATACAGAGCGGGGAACACGCCCCACATCTTACTCAAAATTTTCCTGAATATGGTTTCTATAGATTCATTGGTATAATACAAATCCATGAAAAAGGTCCAATCCTACTATAAGTTAATACTGTGAAGGAGCAGCATATATACAAATTATAGACATTCTGATGTCTCTCCTTTTTTTAGTTCTTCACTTCTCTGTTTGGGAAGGAATATTAGTGGAATCAAACAAATGTGAGGAAGACAATTTATCTAGATCAGTAAGTACATGAAAACAATGATAATAAACTATAAATAACACACATTTTACAATCGCTTCCTTCTTCCAAAAAAAAAAAACCAACAAACTTCAGCATTTTAAACATGGGAAAAAAAAAAGATAACAGAAAAAAAATTCTAAGTATTTATAATCAGAACTGCTAACTTAGTACAAGATAAGAACTGAATTCCCAGGCACTGTTCTAAGGACTGTGACAGATATGAACCAAAGCTGGAACTAGCCTAATTCTGTTCAGGCTATAACACCAACCACAGTGCAATGAAACAACCAGCCTTGAAATGCTTGGTGCTAGATCAAATGCACTACTGACACAATGGGGAAAAAAAATAATCACTTTAATATAAACTCCATCTGACAGTTCAGATTTTTTTTTTCTTTTTTTTTATTAGTAGGTTAACCTTATGTGACAAGGTTGTATAGAAATGGTACTCACATGGATACAACACTGTTCTTTCAATCATAGCTTGAAGTCAACCTAAAAACTGGAATTAACTTCAAACCCTATATTCTGGAAAACTGGCTGAAATGCAGCTGCATGTCTGCACTTGATCCAGACTAAATTCATATGACAATGTAATCTGATGGCACAAAGAACTATATGAAATACTGCACTGAGGCTCCAATTCTAAAAACTCTTGAAACTGAAATGACGTGTTGCTCATACACCGAGTTCAGCTTGGTAGAAAAACAAAGGCAGAGACCAATTTCCCCAAAAATTCAGAAGCCTCTGAAACACATACTCCAAAACTAAATCCAAGAAGTGATTTACAAAGATTTACATAATGAGACATAAACAACTTGCAACAAACAGTTATTTTTTTTTGTCAGGGAGGGTGTGAAGCCCAGGTGAATTATAAAGTAGCTTTAGGCCATGTTAGATAGAAATTTTCACTGTTACAAAGGGTGATTAAAAGACATTTTTAAACCTCCTCTAATGATTCCCATTTTCTGCTTATAAAGAAGGAAAAAAGGACCTTTCTGGCCCCCACTGATATTCTGAGAATGCATTCATGTATACTTTGTGGGAAAGCAAAAAACAAGCCAAAAAGCCCTTAATTATACATCAACTTTGAATTTCTTGCTTTAAACATCACCTTAACATTGCATTACGGTGGGTGTGTGCCC
This sequence comes from Anarhynchus alexandrinus, assembly GCA_008711295.1. Taxonomy (NCBI): domain Eukaryota; kingdom Metazoa; phylum Chordata; class Aves; order Charadriiformes; family Charadriidae; genus Anarhynchus; species Anarhynchus alexandrinus. The sequence continues at coordinate 684,222 of VUYV01000120.1, forward strand.
AGTCTGCACTATCTGCTATGTAATGTTCTTCAGAACTAATTGGCTCCCTCCTCTTTGACTCTTACAAGAAGATAATGTCAAGCTTTTCATTTTCACTTCCTATAAGAGGTTCTTCCGGCCTTCTAATTATCCTCATCACCTAAATTTCTCCATTATATGTATTTATTTTTAGGTAACTACATCCACCTCAGGTGTGAGGGTTTTTTTTTTGTTTTGTTTTGTTTTTTAATTTCTAGTGCAATCTAAACTGCATTCTAGCCAAAAATATCTGGATTTAAAGAATGGTACTATAACATTTATAATACATGTTCACATTTTCTCATTTAATCTTCCGATTTTTTTTTCCAAATTATTAATCAATACAAAAAAAATAAAATATAGAAACAATTATTAAAGGTTAACATCGTGGAATCACAAAGCTATCGATGGATTTCTAACTTTTTCTTTGTCTCTCTAGCATTTTCCTGCCTGTGACAATGTTTTACATGTTTCTTTAATGTCTTAGAGAAATTTGTAAGAATCTTTATTACATTTTTCAACTCATTTTCAAAAGGAATCTAGTGAATACTCCATTTAAGCTTGAGCTCCTCAGATACCTGTATTACCTCAATGTAGTATATGAAACTAAGGTATGCACATAGAACACCTTCTTAAGAATTGACAGCCAGTGGTGTATCTTCATATAATGTTAATAAAATTTTATCAATTTAATGTCTAAATCAGCCTGTTAATAAAGGTTCAATAAACAGAAGTTAAGAACTAAAAGGAATTGCAATACCTGTACTTTAATTAAAGGACCATTTACTCCTTTAAATAATTCACTACAAAAATGTATTCTGCATCCAAGCATTAACCTGATCCGTCGTTTTCCAGTTCTTTTGAAATAATTTAAGCAAGCAATCTTTTAAAAATTGCTTGTAATTTTCTTACAAATACGTCTTATATACCAAACACAAAATTTGCTGCTGATCTGAAAGGTAGACATATTGCTAATTTTAGAGTGGTACCAAGCCTTATGAACAAGCTCTACTTTCAGCACAGAAATGTGTGATTTTGGATTGCCTTTTAACACCCAAAAATTGAAACATGCAAGTATCTCAATACTCTAAGATCATATTGTTTCATAACAAAAAGTTTTGGCAGCAAATGCTTCCTGAAGCAATAAGGGTTAGAGTTGATTTTAATACTCTTTTGCAGCTCCTGAAGTAAATGTTCCTCATTATCCGGAAAAATCCTTCATCTTCCTGAGAAAGACAGGACTCTTCAAAGACAGTGAAATTGAGGAATAAGGCAAAAGGAATATAACTCCTTAATCTCAGTGTCTTTCTCTAAAATGTTACTGTCCTGAAAAAGCATAGTGGTAGGGAATAGAGACACACCCACATACAGAAGTTATATCCGAGTCAAAAAAACTAAGAAAGTTCCTGATCAGTCTTCTGCCATCCTTGCAAATGCTACAAAAATAGATGTGGTTCTTCACATCAAAGGCTGATGGTTGGACTTGATGATCTTAAAGGTCCCTTCCAACCTAGACAATTCTATGATTCTAAGTGGAATGAAGAATGTTCTAATAAGTCTTGCTATACCATAGTTCATTATCAAGCATCTCTTGTAAATGGAGATTTACGAAAGTTACTGGTAGAACTTACCAAAATGAAGTATCACAATGCACAAAACAAGAAACTGATCCACAATACAAGTATTTTCACCAGTATTTTACAGCAGGAAACCATAGCAGTAACTTGTACATTACCGTGTTGTAAGGCATTTGATCAGAAATAAATGAAAGCACAATCACCTTTAACTGGTATCGCCCATGTTATGTGCGCATTTGTTCAGGGAAAAAAAAAAAAAATCTGCCTGATACTATCTGTCAGTTTGCAGCATTTCAGTGCTAAAACAGCATCCTAACCAGTCAGCATGGTGATAGGTAGCCCTGTTCTCTCCGACAGACAACATTTCAAAAACACTGATCACATTGAGGACAATATACAACTTGTTCTTAGAGTGAAATGTGCCGTATGTTTGAACTAGAAGGCTTTCTGCTGCTTAAATATTTCCTTACTTTCTTCTTCTTCTTTTCTACTAACTAATCCCAGTAACAAAATCACGTTTGGTTATCCCATCTGACCAATAACCTCTGTGCCACATACACAAAGGCAGCACGTAGAGAAAAACTGAATCACTTTATTGCCCAGATTCATACAGATTAAGAACTCATTCATGGTAGCAGTTTGTCTGAAAATCTGTAGAAAACTAATGAAGTATATCATTATGGTTTAAAAACTGCAAATCAAAATTTCATCTAGGTAAGTTCAAGAAAAACATTTCTCTGGTTTAGATAGTTATGGTCATATACATTTTTTGCTGCATGTAAGTCACTGATAATACTCCTCCTGCAAGTCAGAGTAGCATACTGAAGTTCAAACAGGAAAACCACAAACAGACACTGCTGAAGATGAACAGTATTTTACTTCCTATGGTCTTTTATGCAATCTCCAAACACACAGTACTTACGACCACATGAAAAAAAAGCTACAAAACATTAAGGAGACAGAAGGGCAGATTTTTTTTTTTTTACCATTAACATAAGACTTGAATTCTGAAAACTACTCACCTAAAATGAGATGAAGCTTTGTATCTGTTTGAAAGGCATAATGTAACGTGACCAAAAATGGTGATTGCCTGATGTGCTCCAACACTTGTCGTTCTGTCCTTGTGTGCTCAGTTGTTTTGGCTTTTTGAACTATTGTTGCTTTCTTCAGTACTTTCATGGCATACAGCTTTCCAGCATCGTGGCCGCTTACTTTCCTTACTAGGAACACTTTTCCATAGGCTTAAAAAAGTGAGAAGAAAAAAAACAAACACACCAACAGTCACCTACTCATACTACAGGTGTGGCTGATATCATTATTATTTTCAATTACTCCTTGTCATGGCAAACAGTAACGACTCAGGCTAAAATCTTCAAGAATACTTTTTTATTTCAGACCTACCTTTTCTGAGCAAAATTTCCACCAAATGAGCTTAGTGACTGAACCCAGCAAGAGCAGGGAAAAGCAACCAGAGTTTCAGTATTTAAAAACAATCTAAAAAACTGATGATTTTTTCCTTTGTAATAATCTACAACTCCCATACCTAGAATTTAACAACAGTTTGGAGTAAGAGAGATGCTATTTTTTTGTCCTCAAAATAGTCTGTCCATACTTGCACAACTTATATGCTTTCATTATTGGCTTTATAGCACTGAAGTTTCAAAAACCCATAGAAATGCTAATGAATTTTTCCCATCAGTATTTAGTACATAGGAACTTTAGGAGGCTCCCACACTGGACTTAAATGAGAATAAGACAGAGGAATTATCTCAAAAAGAAAGTTTTCTGAACACAAACAGTAAAAGAAATAGTCACCAGGACTAAAAGGTAGTCTTTCCAGAGTTTTAAATTATTGAATTTAAGTGTTCTGTTTATATATTTGATTAAAAATACACTCCATACTGGAGTAATAAGTGGCAAGCATGGACATCCTTTTTTTTTTTTTTTAAATAAAAATGGCTCCTAGGAACTGTACACAAATAACTTTGATACCTCTACTAGGCAAACCTGTAGAAACAGTAAAGGTTAGAATTAGTAGATAAACAGGATACTACGGGAAAAGATCAGTGTTACTTTTGTAGATGTGGTAATAATTTCTATTAATAATCGCCCAAAGGAATCAGAAGGAAGGAACAATGAGATGGTTGACTTATTGAGATTTCCAAGGTACTTAACAAGTTCCCTTACAAAAGGGTCTTAAAAACACTAAACAATCATGGGTGCAAAGAGAGGGGTCCTCTTACAAATGAAGAGCTACATTAGCAGACAAAAAACCAAAAGGTTAAAGGTAAATATTCAACTTTTTCAGTGAAAGGAGGTCACCACAAGTATTCATCCTGCCTGATTCAGTCACATACAAACAGTGCGGAAGCTGGTTTTCTTGGTTTAGTAAGTTATCCACTGCAACAGAAATCGAAGCTGACTGCTGAAAACTGTACCACAACATCAAAATATTAAGTAGCTGAAAAATAAAACGGCAGATAAAATTCCAAATATGTAAATGAGTAATCCACAGGAAGCATGATAATAATTAATTGTGCATAGTGTTATAACTGAGAGAAAAAAAAATAAAGACCTGGAGTTAGCACAGACAGAAGCACAGTGGTAATACAAAAAGCAAACAGAATGTTAGAACTTCAAGGAAAGTATTGAAGAGGAAAAAGTGACACAATGTACCATCCCCCCCAGCCTTCCACACAAAACCAGAAATCCCTTATGCTGCGGTATGAAAGATTTGTGTGTTTGTATCTTGAGTGATACGCATTATTTCGGTCGTCCCTCTCTTCTGCCCCTAACTCCCCTCACCCCCATCAGAAAAAGAGAAATACAGGAGAACATTAAAAAAAAAATATACAGAAAAGGATAACAGAATTCTTCTAATTATGAAGGGAAGTAAACACACTCAGACTTTTTATTTAGCCTGAAAAAGCCAAGTACTTAAGAAGATGCTAGTGAGTTAAAAATCAAAAATTGTACAAAGAACAGTTTTTCATTATTTCTAGAAAAAAACCCCAAACCTAAGGTAACAAATGAAATCATTAGGTATCAAGATTCAGAACTGCCTAAAACACAAACAAATATGTGGTTAAGCTGTGGAACTACTGTTACATTACGCTGCAGATGTCAAAAATGTAGATGAGTTCAAAAAGATTATATAAATACTTGAGGGAGAGGAAAGTATACCGAGTGTTGCGAAACACAGAGAAGAATCTCTGGCTCAGGCAGACCCCAAACTGCAGGCTGCTACAAGTTCATTAACGAAACCATCGTTGTATGCCTCCTGCATGTTCTTATGGAGTCTCCTTAAGCCATCACTTGAGACAGAAAACTGAACCAGCTGGGTGTTTTGTCCAACCCCTACAATTATCTTCACATTACTTTCTCAAAGACAATGCTCAAGTATCTCAAAACTGTAAATACACTAGACAGGGTATATTGTCCTGATACAAGACGCTCAAATATAGTTGGCCTTTAAAAATGCTATAGCATATACTGCTCCCAGTAAGTAATTACATGTAACTCCAGATTTTTCCTGCTTTTTCCAGACAGGTAATAGAGTTTTAAATTATGAAACGACACGTGTTTTTTTCCTACAACCAAGTTCTGCTTCATTCAGTATACAAAAGCGATACTGCTCATACAATGAACAATTCTTTTAAGAAGTTCTTTACCTGACTCATCACACCCTAAGGAATCATGTGTGTCTTCTTTACAGCAGCCATTATTCCCAATAAGAGCTTTCATAAACTAAGTTTTCACAACATGTCTGCCAAGAATGGCAAACAGAGGCAGAATAGGCTAGTGTAAACGTATCTTTCTACTTCGGGAGACAAACGTGAGATACCCAAGACAACCTTTTAAAGATGTTCAGTATTATATCACATTCCTCAATTTTAGTTGTAGCTTTGAGATCTCAAGTATATCTAAGTTGGACTCAACAGTCACTAGCTGGTCATCAAGAAATGGATAACCATAGATGTAAAAAGATGACTTTAGTAAAATAGGCATTGGCCATAAATCCTGTGATGATGTACAGACACAAGGGATCTAAATCAAGGTCGTACAGACCATTATATTGTGACCCAATAATACCGTTATGCGTATGCACAGTTTTAATGTTATGCACCTATTTTTCCAATATTGGATATTAAATTATTTTTAGTGTCTGAAAAACAAGATCCCTACTACTGAGAGCAGTTTTTTAAAAAAACTGCTTCCAAAAGTAGCATTTACATCTTTTTAAGGCGTTACTTCTCAAAAAACGTAGGTAACACTTCTGCATTCTACTAACACGCAACAAAAACAGTGCAGAGAATGGCCTTAGCCTGCATGTCTCAATTGCTTACAGGAATAGCCCTAGTTTTCACCAATTTTCAGCTGGAGCTTGACACTGAACTTCCTTGTGCCTCTCTGAAAAGCCCAGTCCAGAGCATTAAACACAAGTTTCCTTAGGTTCCTGGGAAACAGTATTTTTATCAGAAATGCTGGAGAACATTAAGTTAAGCTAAACTAAAATAAGCAAAATCCCCTAGATTTCAATACTTGGCTACCCCTATCTTTGATCGCACTTTATAAAAACATACAATAATGCACCTTAAGTGGCAGAATGCTGGCAATATATTAACAGCACCCACTACAGCTTTACCTACAGCATAGGAGAAAATTATCTGTTAAGTATAATAGCTGTAGGGAAATCTCTAGAAACTATACTAGTGTTATCATAGAAGAATTTGCAACATAGAGCTTTAACATGGTACAAATTGTTTCTTCAGAATACCGAAAAGGACTGACAGAATGATGAGGATTCTCAGCAGTTTTGATGAGAGTAAATCTTAAGTAGTGCTATTTTAATCAAATGACTCATGATATATTCAACACCAGAATCTCTGATATCACCACGAGAAATCCACTTAAAAGACAACACTGCAAAAGCAATTCATTTGAGTGGCAGTGTGGAGAAGGCACACAAGCTAACTGTAAGCATACCCTTATCTGATCATCTTATGAAATATTTTAAATTATGGAAGACCTAAAAGTCTATATAATACATACTACATATATACACATACACACATATACATACACAAGCACAAACTATGTTAGACTGACCTTGCAGTTCATTAAGAGAAATAAAATAAAAATTTAAAGAAAAAAGCAATTACTAGTTGCAGATCGCTACGGATATCAGGCCTGCAAGATGAATAAGAGATTTCATACCAGCAATTTACACCAGATTTCCACCTAATTTGTGAGGCAGAAAAATATAATTAGGGTTAAAACTTTACTTTCACTACAGTCTTTTTCATGAATACACATTCATAGTAATACACATCATAAGTAACAATTCAGCAAGACGTTAGAATATTCTAAAGTATACACTTACTGAAAGACAATGAATTAAAAATATAAAGTATTCTTTGCTTCTTTATTCCTTCTGTATAAATGCAAGCACATTAAGCCACTGCATCATGCCAGCTAATTCTTACAGAGAAAAAGGCAAGCAATTCTTATTGTTTATAGCACACAGGATGGTTTATGCAGTCTTCTAAATCCATCAAAATTTGACATTCATATACAGTTTTAAAGCAATGATTTCAAGTGTTAACATAAGCTACCCTCTTTCTTAAATTACTTTTTTTCTTTTATCTTCAGTGTAAGAATAATCATGAGACAACAACAGGAAAAGGCTCAGAGCTACAAAATATTTAATGATTTGAATAAATTCCACTGTATCCTTGCATGATATATGCCTAATAACCTCTTTCCTCTGCACTTGTTAAAATAGCCTTTAGATTTAATCTTCCTACAGAATTTGGAGGCAGAACTCTCACCGTGCAGGCATCTGTCCATATGAATTAAAATTTGGGATGCGGCAAAATCAGAAAGACCTATAGTTCCAGCAGCTAAAAATCAGTCTATGGGACCCGACGAGATGCATCCCAGAGTCCTGAGGGAATTGGCTGATGTAGTTGCCAAGCCACTCCCCATGATATTTGAAAAGTCATGGCAGTCAGGTGAAGACCCCAGTGACTGGAAAAAGGGAAATATTGCACCCATTTTTAACAAGGGTAGAAAGGAGGACCCTGGGAACTACAAACCTGTCAGCCTCACCTCTGTGCCAGGGAGGATCATGGAACAGATCCTCCTTGAAGCTATGCTAAAGCACATGGAGGTGATTCGAGACAGCCTTGGCATCACCACCGGCTAGCTAGTCCTGCCTGACCAACCTAGTGACCTTCTATGATGGAGTGACTATATCAGTGGACAAGGGAAGAGCTACAGATGTCATCTATATAGACTTCTCTAAGGCCTTTGATACGGTCCCCCACAATATCCCTCTCTCTAAATTGGAGAGATATGGATTTGATGGGCGAACTGTTCGGTGGATGAGAAATTGGTTGGCTGGTCACATCCAGAGGGTAGCGGTCAATGGCTCAATGTCCAGGTGGAGATCGGTGACAAGTGGTGTCCCTCAGGGGTCCATATTGGGACCAGTACTGTTCAGTATCTTCACCAATAACAGACAGTGGGATCGAGTGCACCCTCAGCAAGTTTGCAGACAACACCAAGCTGAGCAATGCGGTTGACATGCCTGAGGTACGGAATGCTGTCCAGAGGGACCTGGACAAGCTCGAGAAGCGGGTCTGTGTGAACCTTGGTTCAAAAAGACCAAATGCAGGGTCCTGCACCTGGGTTGGGACAACCCCTGCTATCAATACAGGCTGGCAGATGAAGGCATTGCGAGCAGTCCTGCCAAGAAGAACTTGGGGTACTGGTGGATGAAAAGCTGGACATGAGCTGACAATGTGTATTTGCAGCCCAGAAAGCCAACCGTATCCTGGGCTGCATCAAAAGAAACATGGCCAGCAGGTTGAGAGGCGATTCTGGCTCTCTACTCTGCTCTCGTGAGACCTTACCTGGAGTACTGTGTCCAGCTCTGGAGCCCTCAGCACAGGAAAGACATAGACCTGTTGGAGCAGGTCCATAGGAGGGCCACAAAAAGGATTAGAGGGCTGGAGCACCTCTCCTATGAGGACAGGATGAGAGAGAGTTGGGGTTGTTCAGCCTAGAGAAGACAAGGCTCTGGGGGGGACCTTATTGTGGCCTTTCAGTACTTAAAGGGGGTCTATAAGAAAGATGGGGACAGACTTTTTAACAGGGTCTGTAGTGATATGACAAGGGCTAATGGCTTTAAACTAAAAGAAGGAAGATTCAGACTAGATATAAGGAAGAATTTTTTTACAATGAGGGTGGTGAAACCGTGGAACAGGCTGCCCAGTGAGGTGGTAAATGCCCCATCCCTGGAAACATTCAAGGTCAGGTTGGACAGGTCTGTGAGCAACCTGATCTAGAAGGTGTCCCTGCTCATTGCAGGGGAGGTTGGAATAGATGACCTTTAAAGGTCCCTTCCAGCCCAAACAATTCTATGTTTCTATGAATACAGACGACATGAAAGTATCTTCTGAACTTTTTCCTCATTTTTTCTGAGACCAAGCCTGAGGACAACAACTGAAATGCAGATGAGTAGTTTCGTACAAGACAGCACAAGTTCTAAATGATGTCTTATTCTTGCACAGCATCATTTAAGACAAGTCTGCAATAAAGCCTGCTAATCCAAATATTTCTGACTTACGTTATTGTGATTATAGACTGTTTTCTTAAGGCTTCTTCTCATTCCCCCAAGTAAACATATATTCTGGTAAAAAGAACTGAGAAGTCAGAGTAGTCATACTCACTTCTCCAACCTCAATTCAAGTATGAGAACAAGAAGCTGCAGGCCTAAACAGGACCCCACAACTCATGACACAACACAACTAAGATCTTGTAGAAAAATTTGCATGCAAACAGGTGGTTAATGTCTTATGAAGTTTTTGAAAAATAATCTCTCTGCTATGGAAGTTGTAGGGAAAAAAGCAAGATACATTGCACAGGAAAAACATACAGTCAGTAAGAAAGCTAACTGTACAGACTCAGACTTTTCACATGGAGCAGATACTGAGAGGTCTACAGCATTTGAGTTGGTTTTCCATACTTAAGATGGAGTGCTTACACAATAATTCTTGTTATTGACAAGATAGCTCGAGAACTTCCTAAAAACTACATTTTTACAAAGGGGCTTGTATGTTATTACACTAACAGCACCAGAGCCAGCTTGTACAAGTTCTCCGTGGTTCTGTAACAGTAGGCCAAATACTCACAAAAATTTATTTCACAGTAGAAAATTTCAGTATCATCTTTGTCAAATGCCCAATATCTTGCTTCAGTTTCTATTCTGTGGAGTCAATGAAAAGGACACAGAAACTCATCTGACCATAACAATTAGAAATACACTGAAAGTGAAGATGGTGTTCAGAGCTGCATCAAAATTTTGTTGGATGATATTTAGAGAAGAAATGCCTTAACATAGGTATATCCTATGGTGAAATAATGTTCTTTCAGAAACCTCTTGCAAGAATGAGAGGGGATTTTTGCTTCTTGTAATACTCAGAATGCTTCTCAAGCTAGAAAATTAGACATCCTCAGCAAGAACATCTGGGAAGGTTGCAGAACCTCTACTACTGGAGGCTTTTATGAATGAATTGCTGTCAGGGATGATACAGGTACAACTGACTGTGTCTTGGGCCAAGCAATTAGAGGACCTCTTCAAGTCCATTTCAGTCCCGTTTTCAGCCATTCCATGTTATTACAAACACTGACAATTCACAGATGGTCACTTCCCCAAAAGCAAACAGAACTAGCGCCATTCTGACCAGGTAATTTGCATTTAATGCTATCCAGTAATTGGCAAGCAACAACCTCTGACACACCTAGTGCACTACTCTTACCTGTGATACGCTTAAGACTGAACAAAGCTTCTCGACTGCCCTGATGGTCTAGATTTCCAAAGCAAGAACCTGAGGCTATGAGTGAAATTACATATGAAAAAAGTGCAACTAGCATTTCCTTAACAAAAAAAAATAAAAATACTACTTTTCCTACAAATGTCTTTCCAGGATACCCAAGGTGCCCTTGGATGCCTAAAATTTGCAGGAATCTTTTAGTCAGTTCTTGAAATAGTCTGAAGTCTACCAAGACAGAACATGTTTCTGGAGCAACATGACTACTAGAGCAGGATGAAGACAGACAGGCATGCTTCCTCAGCTTTTTTTTTTTTCTTCACACATACACACACTCTCAATCCCATTGTCAACCTGTTGAAGTAGCCTTTTCTGAAAGGGGTCACTCAAAAATTATCCTGTTAACCTAAGTGAATAGGATAGCCTTACACTATGAGCCTAAGGACTACCTGCTATGATTAAAAGACTCCCATGTCAAAAGAAATTTGGTTAATCTCTTCATGAAGAAGAGAGGACATGAAAGGTAGCAATGAATGACAGACAACAGTTTAACAGCAGCAAAAGGGATATTTCAGAGGTAATGCCTAAAGACAGTAAGAGGAGGTCAGGCTACTACTAGTCTGAACTTGAAGGCTGACACTTATGAAACCACCAAAACTTACTTTGTATGCTAAATGCAATAGTTGTAACATTAAGGTGATCTCAGACTAATAGCAGTGGTAAGGAAAAAGGAAAAAAATCAGGTATGGGATTGGTTCTCATACACATACACACACGTATAATTAAAATTAAAATCTGGCCAATGTTTCCATTAACAGGAGAGAAAGACATCCTCACATAAATGCATAATTAGAAGTAATTTCATTTTTGTCTACCCCACTCAGACCAATACTGACCACTTCAAAAAAGCATAGCTGCTTCTACTTATGAATATGCAACATATATCTATGAATATTAAAGCTTCCTTGCCTCTACCACTAACTACTGACATTTAACAGCAAGGGTTGAATTGTTAAGCCTGTTAAGTTTTAAAACACTTACTTCAGAAACTGAAAAATACACTCTTGTGTGATTTAATAGCTTAATGAATTTATGAAATAATTTGTATGACACCTGATCATGAAAATCAAAAACCTCTGCTCCTTTCAGCGATGTAGCTACTTGTGCACTGCTAGACCTTAATGGCTGATAACACCCAAAATTTAGTATCATAACTAATTTATATCTTCTACAGACCTTGATGATAATCCATCTTCAAGATTATCCCAATCCACTCAACACTGCATTTTATGTTAATACTGACAAAAAAAATGCGTAAACACACTAGAATAAAAGCCATTACTTTTCATCTGTGCACATGCCTCTGTGTGTGTCCCTTGAACAAAGGGGAAACAAAGCTTTTTTTATTGGTTACAGTCAGCAATCCTACAACATCCTACAAATCAACATTGTGCTCAAATCCTAATACGACAGTGAACATTTTCCACCTTAAAAAATACTGAGAGAAGGACACAAAAAGACTAGTAGAACCAATGCCAATTCTAGAACATATAGTTAAAGAGTGGAGCATCCTATTCAATAATGTACTAACATTACTGTATTTTTCCAGAAATTCAAGAAAACATAGTCTGAAAATTTAATGAAGTTACCAAGATCATGCCTTAACTTAAATCAGATTTTTCACAAACTTTATTAATTGTCACAAATCTCAAGCCATTTATTTTCCTTTTCTTTTTTTGAAAAAGGGCATCTTCAAAAGTGCTGTAAACTAGAACATGTGACCTTCAATTTTGCACAGTATTTGTGAGAAAGTGTGAAGAAAATTATGCTATGCAATACAAAAGTGATATATCTTCCTAAAGAATGTTCCGATTACCAAAACCTCAGCTAGAAAACAAAACTATACTGAAGAGTAATGCTCCAACATTCAACTTCGAAAAATAGTGCATCTTACCCCCTGTTCCAAGAACTTTCAGGAGTTCAAAGTTTTCAATGCCAACTTTCTCTGCATGGCCTGTCAAATTTGCTGAAGGAAAAAAAAAAAAAATCACATCAGATATGTAGTACGCTGAAACATCATTCTGACATTTTACTACAGCTTCAGTAAAAACAAGTTAGCAGATGAATGAAATTAGCAACACTAAAAGGACATTCCAGTCGCATATTGTATTCTTTTAACTTGAAAAGCAAGGAAGAGCAATTTTCTTGCTGCTATCAGTGTTCCCAGAGGTATAAAAATCACAGAATAATAATTGAAGCCCATCTGGCTTGTATAAACTGTCTTTCAACCCATCACTGGGCACCTCTGAAAACAGCCCAGTTCCACCTTGTCTATAATCTCTAATCACATAGTTATAGGCAGCAATCAGGTAATCCCTTAGTCCTAGCACCCTGAATACTCTCATGTTCTTGTATTATATGGTGCTTGGGATGACACAAGCAGAGCTCCAATAACTCTTCAGGAATTTAACACAGGATTACTAAACCTATAAAGACTCTCCACTACTATCAAGTAGGGAAGTTCTTTATTCTACATAACCAGCAAGTCTGGAAAAATCTAAGATGCTACGAAGTTGTTTCATTTGTTGGGGATTTTGGGAGGAGGGGTTTCTACATTTATACAAATCTATACCCTGAGTATTTTTATTGTCTAACATTTTTCTAAGCAAGAAAGCGAAGAGCCCTATCTAAAAAAGCAATTGTGGTAGGTTGGTTTGTTGTTAGTTTGTGGGTTTTTTTCTTTTATAAGCTGTTAAAAGAAAGCCTTAAGCATTCCCTTTTTTTCCATCTTTCATTCCTATCATAATACTATCCATCCATTTGCATCAATATGACTGCAGGCCTTTCAGCAAAGCTGCTCATTGAAATGATCCAGGTCAAAAGTAGCAAGGCAAAAAAGTAACTAAGTCTGATTATTCTTAACCAAGTTCAGTTCCCTGATCCACTTTATTAAGCAGCTGCATAAACAGTTTTACTAGAACAATTAAGGATGCAGCATCAAGCTGGATAAGCTGGCACGGCTGCTGAAAGAATGCCTCCCAAACAGCAACTTCAAGCCAAACTGTATGTCTAAAGGCTAGTTGAAAAAAAAAAAAAAAGGGCTTAGGAAGATGTGCAAGAAGTTTTCAGTAGCAGCACCACAGATCCACAGATTTCAAGTACAAAGATCTCTTAACCAAAAGAGGAAAACTCTTTGAGAGGAGATGCCAACAGAAGGCATTTGGTTTGGTATTTCTAAGAAACTTTATCAAGACAGTGTGCTTTCTGAATTAATTATCAAAATGTATAGTTAATCTCCATTCACAGAACTGCAGTAACTCAACAACTCAAAAACTTAAAGCTTCAGAAAGACATCTCTCTGCAAAGGAGGAACAAGTATAAAAAATCCAAACACTAAATAAATGAAAATCAAATGCGTGACTTATTCCAACAATCCTAGGAATCTGTACACATACACAAATTGGATCTAATTAGGATAGGGTAACATTAGTGCTCTCATGCAAGTCACTGATGAAATATCATCTAAGATATTTTTTCAGTTCTTATCATTCATCTTTATGAGGGATTAATCAAGCTTGGAATAAGTGCAGAGAGACCACTTAAAATTACTGGGAGATTACAAAGTCTAAAAGAGCTTTCAGGATTTTTTCTTGTACAAAGAGAACTACACATGACATTGATTTTTTGCAAATCTACAAGCTATCCTAATACTAGGTGTAAAAAAAAAAAAGAACAAATCAAAAACACACAGCACAGTGAAATTATTATTAGAGAAATATTACTTTTGTGATCAGTTCCATTTTAATAACGTGTACCAGGCAAGACAGTACCAGAACCATTAACAAATCAATGAGACAATACGCACCACATGAGTTGAACTGAAGCTTGCTGTACTATTTTCACTGCAAACAGAACAAATACTGTTGCTAGTGCTACATCCCAGTCATTGCTGAAGTCACCAGAAAGGAAGATGCATTCATGTGACAAGAAGGGAGTAACAGCACGTAAGGCTAGACCGAGTTAGTGTCTATATAATTGCAGTAAGTCATGTCACAGTCAGAAAGCTGTCTGTCTTGAAGCAATATTACATATTAGTCTTCTTAACAAGTACCAAGAATGGTACTCAATGTATACAGTTTCAAAACAGTGTCTTTCCTGCCAGGGACAGCAGGAGTCAGGGACTAAAGAGACCAGGGCTAGAGTATCCACAGTTTTAATGAAGCAGTGGATGTCACTGCAGAGATTCAGGACATAGAACTTCTCTGGATACTAGATAAGTAACTGCTGAATTCAGAGTGGGAAGAAATTTTTCTCTGAGAAATACACTGATTTGGATCTTCCATTATGGAGTACTCTAGAAAGGTTTTACCATCTCACATCCTTTAAGAGCTGTCAGCAGAAGGCTTTTCAACACAACACCCTTCTAGAAAGCAACACAGTCATTTAATCCTGCGATATTCTTGGAACTGAATAGGAACACAGAGTGGAACACAGAAATGCTGCATCTCCAATAACATGCTGAAGATTTGTAGTGCTGGCTATAGTTCTAAAAAGAGACTGAGTCCTAAACTCAATCCATTAATCTAAACTGTACAAACTCAATTTCATTTGCATTCCACATTCAATAACATTAGTAAAGCCTTCCCCACATTAATGACGTTACACAGTAAAAAGCTGAGTGATACCTAGTTTGAATTATTAAGTTCTTGTTTCAATGTGAGCCATAATTTTGAACTATCCACTTAATTCCATTTTTACTTCCACTTAGCATGTTTAACTGCCTCATGCTAAAAAAAAATAAATTAAATGTCTTGAAGATTATTGTAATATTATTTTCAGAGTAAAAGGGGGAAACTACATCACAAATAAGCATGTGATCACTATAAAATAAATCCCACCTCATTCTTTTTGCATTATACTGAGGAAAAAAGCCATCCCACAAGATCAGACAGCTAAAAGGTGTTGCATAACGCAGAGGTATAATAGGACACTTGATACATACAAACTCTCTCTCAAAATTACTCCCTATAAAGCAAGAAGTAGAATTATCCTTAATAAAACAACAACAACAAAACAACAAACCAAAAACCCATACACCAAACCAAATGTTTTCTTGTAGCTGTGAAGGTTAACAATTCCCAGAAAGTGCTTCTCCCAGTGTTGCCACAGCTGGCTATGGCTTGCTCCAACAGTCTCGATTGCTGCACTCAGTCCATCTCTGAAGTCATACCCCAAGAAAAGCAAGCTGAAGAGCTTGTGTCTGTGCCACATTCTTGCCAATGACACTGCTAGAGCAGTTCTTTGTCTTCATCTGCTGAAACCAGGCACAGCATTTTTCAACATTCTAGCTGAGGTGCAGTTTCCCCAGAACAAAAGTCATTATACCAACATTTCTTTCGACTTGCTTTCAGGAGCATAAATCCCCAAAGATCAGTTATTCTATTCACCAGTCACTCCCAGGAACCCAAATGACCACTGCTGGAGGACCTTTCACAAGGAATGCTTTCTGCAATACAAGACAACTGTTCCAAGTTTGAGAGGCTTTAAAGGATTGCAACAAGACAATCTTGATCAAGTACCAAGATCAACAACTACTACCACCACTGACAGAGCAGTGAAAGGCTTCTCCCACCCCACAGACATCATCACCATGCTAGGATTGGTATCAGAACCTGACCCAACAACTGCCTGTACAACCTGCACGAAGACAACATATCTGTCAAGAGTGCAACAGGATGAACACTCTAGCATCTAGCTAGCAGTATTTCTAGCAGTTAGTACCATAACATTTCAGTGTATGCAAAGATGTCACTCAGAAACAGCAGCTATGGGAAAGCTCTTAATTTAAGAATTGAGCACAAGAAAAGCAGTTTTGGAATCAGAAATTTTTTCTCCAATTCTGTTGACACATCAGCTGAAGAGTACCAAGGAAGCGAACTAAGCTTGGACAGGAAGAAAGTACTGCCCAGGTCAACAGGATAAGAGTTTCTCCACAAATGACCTGAAGCTACACATGACACAGCAGTATAAAGGATGGTGGTACATCATGAAAAAAAAAAAGCAGTAAACTGATGGCACCTTCTAGGAGACAAGCTAACTGCATAGCTGCATAATTAGGAAAAGCTTCCATTTACAGATTTTCTACTGTAGTCCATAGTAATCAGCACTGGACTAGCACGGTAAGAAGGAGAGTATGCAGCTGAGAGCAACAGCAAGATGCAACAGATCAACCCAGAAACAAAAAACAAAAGCAAAGGCCATGACATCATGGTATCCATAAAAAGAGAAAATAGTGGTACTGGTTGCAATTATCACCACTGAAGGCAAAAAGAAGCAAATATCTAGAAATATTCCCACTGAGAAGACAAACCTCCACATACATGGACACTAATGCACGGAGATCGGTATTGTCATTCTCAGCCCCCAGAAGTAGGACAGTCTATTTAACTCTGGGAACCAGAACAAAGTATTTCTGCTTGATGGAGGATCTCCAGATGACCTAAGAGACATGACTGCTGCCTGCACTGTATCTGAACTTTGAGACGACAAAGTGTGAACTAAGAACTGTGCAAGCTTGTAGTGTGTAATGACTCTATTTGCTTTTAATTGTGCTTTTATGATCTTAAGAAATAATATTTCAACAGTGGTTGTTCTCAAGTTAAAATGTGCTGTGTCCTGTTTCTGGACTCTACTGCATATAGGTTTTGAAGCAGACAGATGAAACTAGAGCTTCCTCCACTGAACCAGATCAAGCAACCTTCAAAGACAAGCTCTGCCTGAAAGCTGCAACTTGTCTCTGCTATTCTCTGCAACATGACACAAGCTCTGCTGTTTTATTGAGCAGAGCAATGAACCTCAGACAATTTAAAGCAGAATAGAGAAAGCAAGAAGGGAAACAAGAGAGAAGACATTCTGTAATATTTCAAACTCTTAGATGTCCAATGCCTCATACCAAGATCAACTTGATTCTAACCTGTTACTTCAGAGAATGGCCCATCTCCACTCACCTAACAGGTCTACTTTTTTAAGTCACAGCAACAAAGAACAGATGCTGGTTTTAAAGTTATATGAACACAAACTCGAGATTATCCCTTACTCAGAGTGAGTGTTTTTCCTTGAAATTAAGCAAAACTAGCATATTCCTTTCAGGGGCGGGGGGACATGACACGATGACGACGAACAGACCCAACCAAAAAACCCACAAAGCCACCACATAACAGAAACCACACAACTATCGCTTGGTACACACTGAAGAAAATTCAGGATGTTATAGGATGTTATACTGTTTTTCTGCTATATATGAAATTATACTTTGATTGTAACTGGTTACAGCAACTGAGAACTATTCGTGAAAGGAAGTGAAAAATATTCCATAGTCCTTGAAATCTGACAGATCATCACCAACTAGTAATTATCAGGTCCCTGAACATGAGTACCATTTAATCAGGACAGCGAACTATCTTACAAACTTAAAATGGAATTTAAAAAAACATATCATCTCAAGAACTACCTGCATTTTTCTTAGGCCAAAAAAGAATTCAGAGCAAAAATAAAACATGCAGACAATTCTGAACTCATTTCAAAGAAGAGAAAATGCAGTTCATGTTACTCTGAACTCTAGGATCACAACTAAGACAACTGGGGTGACAACTGTCAATTCTCTAAGCATACTTAAATGCTTAAGGAGAAGACCATCTGAACTGAAAAAAAAAAATGTCAAGGTCTCACAAAGCTGCCAATTCCATTCTAGAAGGCCTGGAAGCCAAAATTTTGCACAGCCAAAGATGACAAAGACCTATGAAGTACAACCTAAGCGGAGTACAGTATGTGGAAATTCAGAAGCATGAAATGCTGTGGGGAACTTGACGGGAAACAATCATTACCATTATGAAAACAGACTGAAGATAGAAGACTATCCCAAAGTTACCATTTGTACATCAGAAGCTGAAAAAAAAAAAAGTGTGGACATCTGAGATTAACGATCCAGACTACAGCAGGCAGAATTGAAAAATGCTCCATGTTAAGATCCACTTGCATCCATCAGCAGTAGCCCTTTTGCTATTACAGAGGTGATTTTGCTATGAGGTTTGTCATTACTGTGAGATGAATCACTATGAGGTCACCAAGATTCAACCTAGAAGCACCTCCACGGATAATGTGCAGTAACACTATACATCACATAATTGCCAAAAACACTCCAAAATGCACTTAGGCAAGACGCTAATGAATAAAGTTGCTACAGATAATCTAATGGTGAACAGAGCTGAAACAGTCAGATCAAAGTAACACATATCTAAAGACTGCGCATACCTTTTCAAACAAGAAATTATATCTAAATACAAGGTATGAATCAACCCTGGTCTTCTCAATCATCAAAAATCAGTACAACACTTCAAAAAAACCCACACCACTTCTTTCAAACACTGGCATTTTTGACACAGTGTTAAAAGTAAAAGAATGTAGATTAATTTATCAGCAAAAAAGAACACCTGACAATTTAAATTTTGATAGAAGGTATTTACATATCAGTTTATGCAGACATTAACCAGGAAACTTGAGGAATTATCTTCAGAATTATCCTCTGTCAGGTAAAGCTTTTATAACCACCTGTCCAAGCCAGCATAAAATAGTTACAGATGTAAAAAAAAAATGGGAAGAGGAAACAGTCACAATAGATCCCAAAGCAAAACACAAAAACAAATAAAGTGACTGTGTGTAAGGCGAGTCCTTCATAAACCAGGTGATCCGCCTATCTACAGAATGAGTCAGAAGCAAAAAAATCTTAGCAGAGCTTACACCTCATCATTAGGATTGTATAAGGATTAAAAAAAAAAGACAGAGAGAGAGAGAAAGAAAGAAACAATGTTTATCATAAGATAACAAATGATGCCAAGCAATGAAGGGGATCCAACAGAAATATTTACATGAAGAATATAGCTGCACATCACAGCCTCAGATACCCAGGCTTCCTTCTAAGTTTAAGCTACTCTGGCAATGTTTCCTGAACTGCCTCCTGAATAAAATCCTGAAGTACATTAAAGTGGCATATAAGTCTCCTAACTCTTTTATGGAATCCAGCATGAGCTTTTAAACCATCATATTTAGATTACACTGGAACAAAGCTAAACAGGCTGACAATGAAGACTGTAACTACTAGTCCTCATTTATATTAGACAATTTATAGAGTATCACTGAAGCAATGAGAGCAATATGAGCAATGGTACAAGACCCTTTTACAGATAATTTTAGCCAGGTTTGTTAGATTCCAAAGCCTGGGAAAAAAAACAAACCACAGATGCAGTCATTCTCCTCCTTCATAATCAAAGTTACCAGAAGACAAACAACAATAAATTCATAGATTACAAAACATTTTTTAAAAGTATTGATTCTGTAAAGAGTAAAATCCAGAGGTTTAAATTGTATTAAGGATGACTCAAACTTACTCTCTTAAAATACTCTCTATACTTCCCACAGCAATATGAGAACACACGCTCAATATTTTTGTATTTATATTTCTTTTAATGCTCAAAAGAGAAAAGTAGAAGTAAAAGCAATCCAAACTTTGAAATATTCAACTATTAATATCTCCAGATCTCTAAACAATATACAGAACTAGTACCTAGAGTCAAATAAAGAAAAAAAAAACTGTCTTACAGAAAATATCATTAAAAAGTACCTTTAAGCATTCATAAGAAAGTTTCCTTTAAAAAATAAAAAACAGAATACTACAGAGGTGCCAGGTATAGCTCCATAGTGAAGGTTGAATACCCTATTGAATGCATGATTCATCACGGGTTTTAGCCGTAGCAATTTTCACAATGCCTTATGATATAACACAAACCTTACAGTTTACAAATAAATCCACTCTAGTTTAAGTTCTCCTTCAAGAAGGGGTAACTAAGAATTTGCAATATTAAACCCTTCAAATAGACCATGCAATTATTGTCTGAAGCCTTTCATAGCTTCATACTGAATTATAAGTTCGACTATTTGACTCAAGTGGAAGTTCCAAATTCCTCTGCCTCTGGAGCCATGCAGCCCATTGCTACGTTGACTTCTGTGCTATACACACCTTTTCGCATGTCACAAGTTACAGTCAGACAAATTGCAAACTAAAACAAGTTTGTGATAGCATTAAAATGAATCCAGTATCCTCTTCAAAACAGACTTGCCAAAAGGACAAGAACAGTGTCTTAAAGCAAAACAAACAACATATATACTGCCTATCACCCATACATTCATGGAACATCTTACAAGTTCCCTTCAAGATCCCAGTTTTGCTAATCTCTTCCTCTCACCAGGCAAAGCAGGGAGTGCATATCCATGCTGTGAGATGGGCAAACTCCTACCTAGTCACATAAACTGAAGGTTCAGGATTCTTTGATCCTTATTTTATTTTTTGCCAAAACCAAGAGCTATGACAGAAGCCAATGGGGGGTGGGAGGGTGGGTTTCACTGTTTAGAGTTCAATTTCCTTCTTACCTTCCTACACCACAAGTCTTTCCTCTCTGCCCATCTCTTTCCCTATCACACAACGATTTTTCTCTAATAGGCTTTACACTTGCTATTGTTCAGTTATACAGTATTACCAGGAAACAGAAAAAGTGAAGAGGCAACAATATGCTTTTTTTTACTGTAGATAATACATAACTACTTAGATGTCCAAAAAGATTAGAAGTTGTAATAAACTCTGAGGTTAGCCTTCAAAAAATAAAACCTTTTCCTTTACAAGATTCCAAAAACAGACACAGCAGAAAATTATGTTTTCTTATTTTCACTGGAGAGCTTGAATGAGAATCAGAGACAGTTACCACTTCCTACCATCTGATCTTTGGCATATTTTTATTTCCACTTCCTGAAAAGAGAAGGCGATTCCACTTTCCCAAAAAATCATTTCCTTTCCCAAGTGAGAAAAGAAAAATGGTGAATACTCTAAAGTGGCTGAATTGCGAGGATCCTATTGAGGAAGAAATGGTTTGTGTGACAGGAAAAGGAGAAAAAAAAAAAAAAGAGTTGCTAAATATACTAGGAGAAAATCATTATTAAGTGTGTCCTAAAAGTCAATGCTGTGTTTAATCTGCAAAATAACCAACTGAAGGAACAATCATTGAAGCACATGCATTCTTAACAGTTTCCTGACATTCTGATGCTTTGCATCATTAAAATAAAATAGATATACACAGAGCAGTGCCCAGCACTTGTAATACAGCAAATCACATGGCATCTCACAGAGGCACTCAAGTGTTATGCACCACAGTTCCTTCCCTATCACAGACCCAATCTACATGCCTATGAAGTGATGTTCTTTCAGCAATTGCTTTTTGGTCACGCAACAGAGGAGTTTCAGGGCCCTAAGAGTATGGGATATAGAGCTAAAATTAAGGCTGACCCTACATATCAAAACCAGCACTGTAATTTCAAAGTTAAAGTTTAAAAGAAGTCAAATCATGGCATGATAGGGTTAACAATCAGCTGGGAGCCGTGTAGAAATAGCACTGCATATGCTCTAACTGTGCATTTTCATATGCTGCGATAGTTGCTTGAAGGTAACAACAATCAATTGTTCCATTCTTGAAGATACTCATTTCACCTTAAATTCAAATTTTACAGTATGTTCACTTACTCACTTGATGATAATCAATGCCTGACTCTAACTAGTTTAATTAGAGCAATTCCAAGACCCAAGTAATTGCAAATGCAAAGTGTAACTGTAGGTTCACCAGCATTTAGTTGATTTGAACACATAATTCTTTGTACTTTGAGTTTGTTATCAAGATGTTCAAGCAACAACTTCCACAATATGAAAATGAGACACTCCCTTCTCAAAGAAGCCACTATTTCTACCACAGTAGTACATTCTTCCAAAGCACTGTGGAGACTGACCTCTTTTTCATCTGCTAACCAACAGCTACTTTCAATATGTAATTCTAAATTGTTCAATTAGTCACACAGCTAGCAACATCAAAGAAACAACACGGGGGGGGGGGGGGAACACTTGAATCTAAAGAAATCACACATTAAAAGGATATTCATGGTATACAACCTCAGTATTTAAAAGCAATGAAGATCCTGTGGCTCCAATTCCAGTTCTTGCATGTCCCCTCACTCTCTTTCCCAAAATGAAGCAAAAGTAAATAATCATGCTGTATGCTTTAGAACTGTGGTGGGTTGACCCTAGCCAGCAGCTAGGCACCCACACAGCCAGACCCCGTATTAAAAACTAAGAAAAATATCCAAAGTATCCTATAGATTCTTTATATATGTATATATTCAACAGAAGCTGACTGAAATTTTTCTCCTCAAATTATATCTCTGTGCATTGTATAGGGACAAGTTCTGAAACAGTATCGTGATATGTCTTGCATAGTGATGACACTATTGACACTTTTAGGAGTAGGAGTCTCCCAGGAGTACATGACAGAGCAGCTCCCTCCTCCACCCTAATGCTCCAGAAATAGACAAGCCATTGCTAGAAAGCATTTTTCACAAAGCAGAGTTTCCTAAATGCTTAATAAGGAGAAGAGAATAAGAAGGAGAAAAGCAATTGATTCCTATTAAGCTGAATTTCAGAAGCTTAAAAAGACACAAACAAGCTTGAGAATTTTTAAGTTAAAAGCAAGTCTCAGTACTTCCTGAATCTAAAAAGTTTTAAGATCAGGATGAAAATTGCTTATTATGCTATATTTGACAGGTCTTTGTCTAGTTTACATGAATGTGTTCATTCTTCCAACTATCTTTAAATAACTATCTCACAGGGGATATGTGCTGTCTCAACTTTTATAGAAAAAACCTAGACATAGCTGGGTTAATATACAGAATAAATGTGTTCCACTACCCTTCCCCCTACCCCTTTTTCTCCTGCATACTGAAGTCTAGCAACACCCAACGAGACAAGTATGCTTTCCACCGGCTCTCTTGCTGCTTCTTCAAAGAAGGAAACTACAGTCCCTTTGGTTTCTGCGTAGCTATCAGGAAGAGCGCTTTTTTTTTTTTTAAGCTGCAGTGATAGCTACGTTCCGCTGGGGCACCTCCACTGAGCCCCTAGACCCGAGTGACAGGGGGACAGAAGGCTGAGCACGACCGAAGGGACCCAGCACCACCACCTGCCTTCCCCATCGGCCCATCAAAGAACGTCAACTACATTAACCCGGGAGGTGGTTCCCCCAAACTTCTGCGATGAACAGCACCATATACTTACTTCTACTTCATCATGAAGAAAAAAGAAGATGAAAGAAAAGGAATGAAGGACATGGGTTAATAGCACCTCCATTGTTAATAAACACAGAGAATATACATCTTGATTATCTTTTAAAAGCATTTCTAAATGAACAGTAAAATCTAGATTTACTGCAGTATTCAAGTTGCCTGGAAACTTCTGAGAAGCACAGAGTCCCTATTAAAAAAATATATAAATATCTTCCCCAACACAACAACCTACGACAGAGCATTTCTGCTGTATCTTGAAAGGTCACATATATTTCACTTGTTGAACTATTTCTCCAGAGGGTCTTCAAGTAACTACCGAGCTACAAGAAGACTCACAGACTGAAAAGCCAGATAACTCTGCGGTTACATGTTGGCACATTCCCCTACCTACAATTCCGGCATTTCACCGAGGTCAGAGAAAAGCTGTCACATAAAACGACATAATTTAGGAGTGTAACAAACAGCTCCTCCCCCTCTGCCCCCCAATACTGACATAGCCATAACAGTCAAACACACAATTTAAAATTAGAAGAAAAAAAAAAGTTAATTCTTAGCTTCTTTAAAAGCGTCAAACACCACTGGGGAAGTGGGACAGGGGAGCCAAATACGCAGCAGAAGTCCAACCGAAATAGTTTTTTTCGGAAATAAACCAACGGACCCCTCCACCCCCGCCCCCATCTGACACGCTCCTGCCCATGTCTTTCAGATACCACCACCCCTTCCNCATGACCTCCCCCGGCCCCCCAGGCCCGCCCCGCTCACCGTTCCTCAGCTCGTGCTTGACGGTGAGGAGCGGCAGCTCCCCTTCCTCCGCCGGGCCCGAGGGTCCCTCCATGTTCTCACAGGCGGGCGCTCCCCCGCCTCTGCCGCTCCCCGTGTGTGTGTGCGCGGAGGCGGGGGGGGACGTCACCTGGCCTCAGGCGGATTTTATTTTCCAGGGGCGCTCCGGGGCAGAGGAGCCATACAGGCGCGGTGGGGGCGGCTGTCCTCCCCTCCGCCTTGGGGGAAACGGGGAAGAAGAAGAAGAAGAAAAAAAAAACAAACACCAAAATCCCCACACCACCCAACAACAAACAGTTATTAAGATACAGGGAGGCACACGCACGTCGGCTTCCCTCCCCCGGCCCTCAGAGCCAGCCCATGTCCTTGCGGCTCCCCTCCCCCTTGCTCCGGCCGCCCTCCCCGCCCAACAGCAGGGAGCGGAGCCGAGCCGAGCCGAGCCGAGCCGAGCCCAGCGCGGCCCAGTCGGGATAGGCTGAGCCAAACGGGAGGAGGGGGCGCCGTGAGGAGCAGCTCCTACTCAGGCGCTCGCGCTCCCTCCCTCCCCCCGCCGAGCGCTCATTGGGCGCCCGCGCCCGCCAACACGAGCGGCTGTTGGGCAGAGAACGACCGACATCCCTCCCCCTGCCCTTCCGCCGAGCGGCGCTTTCCCTCATTGGATCAGCGGCTGCGCCAATCGCTGGCTCCGCCCTCCCGGCTTCCCCCCCAATCCCTCTACTCCCTAATCTTGTTTGTAAACATTCCCGCCCGCCTCTCCCACTCCCCCTCCTCCAACACCCGCTTGAGGGCGGGCGCTGGGTTGCCTAGAGAAAAGCGAAGGCGCTGATTGACCAACGGGGCTGGCAATCATCTGAGAGAGCGGCAGTGGCCGGTTCCATCGTACTTGGCGGGGGGGGGGGGG
This sequence comes from Anarhynchus alexandrinus, assembly GCA_008711295.1. Lineage (NCBI taxonomy): Eukaryota > Metazoa > Chordata > Aves > Charadriiformes > Charadriidae > Anarhynchus > Anarhynchus alexandrinus. The sequence continues at coordinate 709,541 of VUYV01000120.1, forward strand.
GCAACCGGGGGGCTCCCCCACCCGCAAT